>JAODAL010058388.1:0-22117 GCA_025379985.1 Phyllomedusa bahiana
TGACTTTACAGCGGTAGATGCTCCTTTAAAATTCTCTACCTAACTATATAAAATCTTCCAATCTCTAATCTAACTAAATTGTAAGGATCACAGCTAATAGTAGAGGTTTCTCTGTGAAGAAATATAATAATTTCGCTGAGCTGTTTGGACACAAGCAGAGCGCACGTCCTTCTGCTCTGAGACGCTGAGAGACACTGAGGCTGAACAGGAAACGCTGTTCTATGTAAAACGAGGTCATGTGATTTTTCCAGCCAATCGCAACCATACACATCCCAGTCATGACGTCGCACACACATCTCACCCTGCTCTATTCTGTAAGCTGATTTGCTGGCCGCCAAAATTACAGGAAGTGCCGAAAATGGTGCGATCTTAATAGATGATGCACAGATTTTAACCTAAATTATCGCATGATCTAAAAAATCCGATCACCATAAAAACTGTGCCGATTTCAACTTTGTCGATAATAATCGCTCAACACTAATAGTAACCAGTGCAGGCAGCCTATCATGAGAAATTGAACAGGTCTGTACCTATAGCAACCTGAGGAGCTGATGCAGCCCATACAAGAGGGGATATCTAGGAATAAGTAGGACACTGTTAATGGACATATATTGCAAACTGATTTTTTTTTTGTGCAAGATCTTTAACATAAAAAGCAATACTTGTAGCGAGACAACCCCTTTAAGGAATAAATCCAAGAGTGCAGTGAGTATATCGACCCCACAGGTGTTAGACAATTTTTTTTAACATTAGGCTGTGAAAATAACTAATTTAATTTTTTCTTCAATAATCTGCAGTTTCAGCTTAAAATGCTAAATTTTTACAAGGAAATTACGAAAAAGCACCACAAAATTTATTACACAATTTCTTTCAACTTCGGCAATGCCCTATATGTGGGTATAAACTGCTGTTTGGTGCATAGCAGGGCATACAAGGGAGGAAGCCCTATTTGGCTTTTGGAACGCAGATTTTGGTGGGTGCCCCAAAGTACCAGGTGAAACCTTCCAGAAGTCACCCCTTATTTTGGATTCAACACCTCTTAGAGATCTCATCTAGGGGTGTATTGGGCAATTTGGTTGCACAGGTGTTCCACAGTTTTTTTTTAGTTTTTTTGTGCTGCAGTCTACCGCCACCAATGACTGCAACACACAGACAAGAATTGACAGGTACACTGAAACATTGCACACAGGAGAAGGAGAGCACAGACAAGATAGCTGCATGACAATGAAACAAAACACTCCCAATTTAACTGCTCTAGTGACAGTAAGGCCGTGTTCACACGGCTTATTCACGGCGGATTTGTGAGCGCAATCCGGCTCACAAATCCGTCGGGAATAAGGGGCGGGACGGGGGCGGGGCCGGAGCGCGGCGGGGGCGCCGCTCCCCGGCCCCATAGACAATGCATTGTTTACGGCGCGTCCGCGCCGTAAATAATGTGCATGTCACTTTCTCCCCCCGCGGCGGATTCGCCGAGCGGGGAGGAGCGACGGAATCCACTGTTCTCTATGAGAGCAGTGGATTACCGTAATTACTACGACGGATTGGCGCCATACTGCAGCGCAAATCCGGTGCGCAGTACGGCACCAATCCGCGGCAAAATAAGCCGTGTGAACGAGGCCTAATACTTAAAGGGTGAGTCCTGTATGTGCAAAATGTGCTTAAACATGGCTATTCACGTGAGCTGTATAGATGGGCCCTCAGAATATTTTTCTCTTGTGGCCCTTCAAAATAATTTCCTCTGCCAGGCCCAAGGAACCTCAATTCAATACTGAGCAAGGTGTTTAGAAAGTTACCCAACTACTTAGATATAGCAAGTGAAATACTGTAAAATGTTGCCCAAGAGCATAGTTATCTTGTAATAGTATGATGAGAAAAAGGGGAGTCGCTCTGTATAAACCATCCTTCATCATCTTTGATAGAGATCACATGAACACAATAAAAAATATTCACAGCATTTAAAACCTTACAAAGTGTCTGCCAATGACAGACTAATTTTAAAAACAACACTTTTTACCAACAACTCTACAAAACATGACATTAAAATAAACTGTGCACAGTTCTAGGAGTCAATAGGATAAGTATAATCTATTTTATTTTATAGTTTCATAATAAAGTTCTAGCACTGAAACTTATGAGAGCATACAACATTGTATTAGTTCAAACATCTAATTAAAATGCTAACCAAAGAAAGGTACAAATACAATAGTACACATCACAGTAGAAAAAAACCCACTAAAATATAACATTAATTAAATATACATAAAAAAATAACTATCCCCTATTTTTTTTATGTATATTTAATAAATGTTATATTTTAGTGTGTTTTTTCTGCTGTGATGTGTACTATTGAACACCCATGATCAGTATAGTGTTTTGCAGTGATTTACAAATGCAATAGACTGAAATTCGTCAATCTTTAACTTCAAAGCCACTGATAAGGCAAAACGACTCCTAAAATCTCAGACTGCTGTCAATCAACATGAAGTCATAATAAACCTGTGGTAATAAAAAAAACAGCAACCTGCACCAACCTTTTGAGGTAAACATGCAAAGCAAAAAGTAATGTCATGCACTGGCTCTTCATAAACTTTTTAGCTTATTGTAAAAAACTCTATTAAAAAGCTACAACAGATCATATTTTGTTTGTCATTTAAATAAACATTTATAGGTGGGGTGTGATGGACAGCCATTATATTACACTCTTCTGCAATATATTCTTACTGCAGAACAGTGTGCAAACTATTGCACCACCTGCTATCTTACGAATAAAACAATATAAAAAAGTTACACATAAATGATATTGCTAAGTCTATAAAATTCCAATCTATTTATTCAGTGCAAAAAAACCTCAATGCTGAAATTGTGTTTTTTTTTTATTTTGTGTCCCCTAAAAAGTCTCATATTTCTCAAAATGGTATCAATCAATGAAAACTACACTTCGGTCCACAAAAAAGCCCTTACTGAGGTCCGAAGAATGAATAATGAAAAAGTTATTGGTTAAGCTTTTATTTTTTTTTTAAAAAAGTACTAAAAAAAAACCCCGGAAAACTCAAAATATTTGGTATCACTGGAAAGTCACTGATCTGCAGAATACAGGTAGCTGGTCATTTTTACTGTAAATTGAATTCCATAAAACTGAAACCCCCACAAGAAATAGGGCAGTCGTGTTATTCTTAAAGTTCCACACCACAAAGAATTATTTTTTGCGTCACAGTCAATTGTACCATTAAAAAGTTCCTTATGTCCAACAAAAAACAAGCCCTGAAACGTCTATGTAGATGGAAAAATTAAAGGGGTTTTGCCACGATCT
Source organism: Phyllomedusa bahiana (assembly GCA_025379985.1). Classification (NCBI taxonomy): domain Eukaryota; kingdom Metazoa; phylum Chordata; class Amphibia; order Anura; family Hylidae; genus Phyllomedusa; species Phyllomedusa bahiana. The sequence continues at coordinate 3,311 of JAODAL010058388.1, forward strand.
CATTTCATACCTTCTGCATCCAGCTCTTCAGCTCTGTGTGCTCAGAAGAGGGCGCGTATGATTTGTTTGAATTGCATATCATGTGACCCTGCAGGATGACATCACATGGCCTTTCCTCTCTCTAGTCAAAGAATAGTCTGTTTATGTGTAGAAATGTAAGTAGCTACACTGTAGCTCAGAAGTAACATTTTTGCTTCACAACACAAGGGTCCTAGGTTCAAATCCCTGCAGGAACCAAACCTGTGGATTTTTCTCCTCTTTATCAATGAACATACCTCATTGAGGTTTCTTTTTTTATTTATTTTCACTGTTTGACTAATTACTAAGGAGTACAGAGGACAGGCGTAGAATGACAAACCCCCTGGGGTTTGAACACTCAGTAGCTGCCTGAGAGGAGAGGTGATATCTGAGCATGTCTAACCAGGACTGAGTAGCTCTCAGCCCTGGTCATATCCCCTGGAGACAAGCTGTAAACAATGGATCACTAAAGGAGCAGCTAAAACAAGAACAGTGCAGAATTTTAAATAACGATGAATGGTGAAAATGTTTATTATTTAATTTGCAAGCTTCTCACGTCAACTTTACTTCGTGGCAAAACCCCTTTAAAGAGTTATGGCTCTCGGATGGTGGGGAGGAAAAACAAATGTGATGTAAACAAAAACTCCTGTGGCAGGACAGGATTAAGCAAATTATCTAGAACATACATTTTTCCACTGGACAACTCCTTAAGGTATTGAGGAGCAACAAATTTATTCTGATCAGTAATTTATATGAAGAATGATTTATTTACAAATAAATTATGACTTGCGCATATTTGATGGATTTGGAAGCTTTGCTAGTCTGAACTCCAAAAACTTTATAAAAATACCATTTACAATAGAGTTTAGTGTGCCATTTGGCCAGTCTCCGATGATAAAACTTTCTTTTGGCTTTTAACTTTAATCCCAGTGAAGAACACTGAAGCACATTGAAAGTAAAGAACATTGAAGAACAATGAACACGAAGAACATTGAAAGTGAATTATCAATTTCTTTTTACAGTGACATAGAAAATGAAAATCAACTTTAATTCAAACCAAATTTCATGGAGTACAATAGATCACTAGGTATCGTCTACATAAGCAAAGCCCATTTACAGGAACCTTGCCCAATGTATCCATACACAGACCTTTTGTTCTTGATAAATAACTTCATTGATGTTTTGTAAGACTTACTGTTAGTCATGGCTGGATACATACATAGCCTACTCACATTGTGTTCATTTACGTGCAGCCAGCAATTGATATTTATTTAAATTTCACGGTCCCATGAGGGTAACACAAATTCAGAACAAGAAGCTAAAATACAATGTTATTACATTGAGTTTTTCTGATTTTGAACTGAGGTAAGATGGGATTTCTCAGAAATAATGTAATTACCTTGTTACGTTTCAGGTCAACATTGTACTCAATGCACAATTCAGCTAAAGAAAAGGCATGTGTGGTCTTGAAGGCTTTTGTTCAACAACATCTATGTATAATTTGTTTTGTTGGCCCAATAAAAGTATTCCAGTCAGCAAAGGATCCAGTTTTCTCCATGACTAATAAGGGCACTAGAACACTATACTGCAAAATCCACAACCGTGATTATATTGTACGTACTCCCTAGGGACATGAACTGAAAATTTAGAAGACTAGAGTGAGTGAAATGTAGCCGGTGTCCAAGAAGACCTGCAAAAATAACAAATTAGATCTATGCAATAAGTTCAAGAAGCTGGCAGAAACAACACTAAAGTGTTTCCTGTTACAAAATATTGCGTAATACAGACTAAAATTATTTGTGTCAAAGGTTGGTGAACAAAAGGGAGCATTGTTCCATGAGTCGGTTGTCATCAGTTTATACAGAGCATAGGGATAGCTCCCCAAAGCAGCGCCCAGCAAACACATTCCAGATGGTGAAGGAAAAACATGCTATCTGTCGTCCAAGCAGGGGTCCTTCACAGTTTATTAAAAAAAAAGGCTTTGTTTGGTTTTTGTTGAGTTCTGTACCCACAAAACCCTAATGATTGGCTCAAGCAGACAATGTAGTTACTTGTTATGTCCGAGCCTAAAATTTCTGATGCTATACCACAGAAATTCTTTCTCCTTCTTTGTCTTTCTTTTGAACATTTAAGACATGCCATAACTTTGGTTCTTGATTAAGCTTTTGAATACAGTTTAAGGCATAAAGTAAGCAATATATTTTAGATGTACATTCAGAACAAATCTCTGCTTAAGTTACTTGGCATGTGAGTTAGATGGTTCTTCTAGGGTCTAGTAGATCTTGATATTAAGCCACCAGACTGAAACAATGCCATAGTGTACACATGAAATCAGGAGGTGTAGGTGTCTATGAACATCCTGCTTGCAGAACCAGGGAGTGGCAGGATTTTGACCTAGTCCTACATTGTGCAGCTTTGTTATATTTAGAGGGCACAGTGTAGAGATTTGCAGCAAAAGATGAGGTCAAAGACATCTGGACAGGAAACTGTGGAGAAATTAGTCTCGGCCAGGAGAAGTTGTCATGATGGTCTGGACCAGATGGAGAAGATAATAAAGGAGAATGACTCCAATGAGAGATGACGTCACCTGTGAGATACAAATTGTCATTGTTAATTCTTTTTCTATCTGATCAGTACTGTAAACAAAATCCATGAATGACATCAGCATAGGTTTCTTTATTCAATAGAATCCCATTTAATAGAATGCTTGATAAAGACTCACTACCTGGGTCAAAAAGTTGCATTTTTTGTACTGGTACTCTATTGAGTACAAAACACCTATGCTGACGCCTTTCTTGGATTTTGTTTGGAGTTTTGAAGGTGAAAGGTGGGCCACTTTCCCATTGGCGGTCTGTTGTATTATCGGGTGTGAATAATTTGGACACAGAGGACTACAATGCAGCAGTTATATTATATTATGAGTAGTGATGCTCGAATGGGTCCCTATTTGGTTTGACATAAGCTCGACCAAACCCAGATATTTTCTCTAACCCTATTCCTAACAATAAATGTAAACATTACAGTTAACGTTGTTTATTTGGTTGTAGTGGCTGACTAAATAGTCTGGCGATACAATGCTTCTAATGCAGCCCAACTTCTGATCCAAAGGTTATTTTTCTTACTTAAACATGGAACTAATGTTATGGGATCTGGAAGTGACAGTTTAGTGGGAAGTCATGTTTGATGTCACTTCCACTTATTTTAATACAATTGTAATGTTATGGTGACCAGAAATTATGTCAGAACCATTGGACTCCAATTATCTATATTAGATGTAAGCATGAGGCATTGTGGGAAGAATTCAGATGAGGCAATGGGATGGTTTGGACAATGTTCTACTGAGAAACCTTGGTCCTGACATGCATGTTGAGGCCTCTTTGGACTGTACCATCTACCTAAACATGGTTACAGACCAAGTACACCAAGTTATGGTAAAAGTATTCACTGATCTACAGAGTGAGCAAAGGAGTCCAATTATTGCAAAGACTGGGTCAATACGGGAGATCCCTGATATTTTGGTGGGCTACTTCTGTAATGTCTTTAAGACATAACAGTAGAAACAAAATTAATTACAACTAAGAAACCCCCCTGTTCTTTAGAAAAAAATTTGTATAAAGTGTAACTACATCTGCCCATAAAGTTTCCTTTCATACAATCTGTCTTTAACCTTTCCATGTCAATGAAGTAATAGTAACAATAAGGTAAAAAGTTCTTCTTAAATTGCCACTTTGTTCATGTAACTTTTCTTTGTCAAACAGCCGTCAGGCGCTTACATCCTTAAAGATTTTCCATTTCAATTCCACATCTCTGTTAATGGTTCCACTATTGCATAGCTTCCATATTGCTCAATAACTACTGGGGAAACCTTTAACAAGTCCAGTCTTGTCTGGCAATTCTGATATCACTGTCTGAAGATGTGGTCACTATCTGCTTATGTAATGAGGTTCAGACAGAAAACCCTTGTAGGAGATTAAGGAATGATGATGACTCAGAAGGTTTGGAAGCTCAATTAGTTTGACAAATGAGCGCGGAGCTTTAAAGTCTTGCTGTATCTGAATGAAATCCCATTTAAATCAGTAATACCCTAAGACAGTGCCTTGTCATGTCTCTTATTATAAAACATTACTGACGTTAAACATAATTACTGTCCATAACATTCATGAAATTTCTTTTTGGATCTTCAAAGCTCTTAATTATTACTTTGTTAAGAGCTATTTGCTTTAATTGGGTCTATCTGGTTTATTGTTTCTAGAATTTCTGGAAATGTATCAAAATAGCCAAAGATTTGGCATCCTAGCTGATCTCCCTGACTTTGCAAAGCCTGTGGCTCCTCATGTTCAAACTGAACCTAAACGCCTCATTTATGGTCTTGTTGTTTTTGCAGATTTTGGAAAGGTCCCTGTGCACCGTGAGAAGGTACTTTGTGTCCAGAAGAGTTCTCTTTGTATCATGAAATGATTAGACTGGGGTTTTATGTCCTTCTCAGCTGGTAACCTGAGCAATGAGAAAGGAACAGGCAAGGATCTCCATATATTTTGTGTAATTTTGCATACTCTACTTTTTTCCTGAAAACTGATTGCTAAGGAACACAATATTCCTTACTTTTGTGCAAAATGGAATATGTCTTGCATTTTATTATAGTTCTATCAATTTGGTGTGAGCCTGAAAAAGGAATTTTTGGACCACATGTATGAAAACTGTCTAGGTCTAAGATCTTCTTTGTTGCCCATGGCAACCAATCAGAGCTCAGCTTTTTTTTTTGTTTGTTTTAACTTTCCCAAGGTAGCCATATTGGAGACAAATGTATTCTTTTTATCTGTATAGACATGGCAACAAGGTGTGTGCTTTACGCAGGGAGTCATTCAGGGTCACTGTAGAGATTGCTTAGGCGTGGGTTCTGGTGTGGGGCCGCCCTTATTGGGACAGTCACACTGCTTAGGACAGGAAGGATACAACATATGGTTATAATAGGGATCAATACCTCCATTTTTTATATATCAGTCTTTTGATTATGAAAGTGTCTACCAATAATGTTTTTCATTTTGGAGTTTCTGTGTCTGATCTACAGACCAGTAGGAGGGCTATACATGGCATGGAATATCATTATTTTTTAAATATCATTAGTGTTGCAAAGGTAAATTTTTTAAATGGCTGAGTAAAAATTATGTTTCAATGTGTTGGTTCAACTCCAGTGAGACTATTTATCATTGCTGTGAAACCACAGTTGGATTTGGTGAGCTTCTGTATTCACGCTCTGGCTACTTAAAAGGGTTTTGCCCCGAAGTAAAATTGATGTGGGACGTTTATAAATGGAATCAATGGCGCTTTAAAATAAATAATAATAATAATAATAATAATAATAATAATAATAATAATAAACATTTTCACCATTCATCATTATTAAAAATTCTGCAACGTTTTTGTTTTAGCTGCTGCTTTAGTGATCCATTGTTTACAGCTCATCTCCAGGGGATACGACCAGGGCTGAGAGCTCCTCACTCCTGGCCGCACATGCTCAGACATCACCGCTCCTCTCAGGCAGCTACCAAGTGTTCAAACCACAGGTGCTGTCATTCTACCCCTGTCCTATGTGCTCCTTAGTAATTAGTCAAACAGTGCAAATAAATTTAAAAAATAAACCTCAATCAGGTGTGTGCATTGATAAAAAGAAATAAATCCACAGGTTTGGTTCCTGCAGGGATTTGAACCTTGGACCCTTGTGTCTTGAGGCAAAAGTTTTACCTCTGAGCTACAATGTAGCTACTTACAGCTCTATACATAAACAGACCTTTCTTTGACTAGAGAGAGTAAAGGCCTGGTAATGTCATCCTGCTGAGTCACATGATATGCAATTCCAACAAATCACACACGCCCCCTTATGAGCACACAGAGCTGAAGAGCTGGATGCAGGAGGTATGAAATGAGATCGTGGCAGAACCCCTTTAATGGTAGTTGCAATGCATGGCTGTTAATTGACAGAAAACTGTTATAGATCATTACAGTTTTCAGAAAGTAATGGAGCAAAGTCCACTCCACAGGGTAGTACACACAGAAATCTATTTACAGTATTGTCATACTGCGCCATCTAGGCCTCTGGAAGTGTCATCCTTGCTGACTCTGTCATAATCTACACAGCACACTACCAGAATTGCTCTAGTGGCCAATGTGAAAAATTGCATTCTTTCATGACTCTTTAATACAGGCCTATATTTACATGGAAATTAAGAAAAACAATTTTTTTAATTTCTTTACAATAAAAACCTGACTTATTATGATATTATAAAACTTTATAATATATACTTATATTTATAACTATTTCCTTTAGCAAAAAAAGAAGTATAATTACATTTACACAGTAAAGTCACATTATTCTGAGCACCAGTTAATATCCAGAGTAACTGCCATGTAAGAGTGACTAGGTAAGGTCCTTGTAGGTTGTCACAGGTATCTAGAGCCATTCTCACTGCATCCCACAGCTGCTGGGGGGTGCGTGGGAAGGATCCATAGAGCGATCATGATGATCGAGCTGGTTCCACAGTTGCTCAATTGGGCTCAGCTTTGGATAGTACCTGGAAGTCTTGTTCATGCTCTTCCAACCAATGTCAGACATTTCTAACCACGTGACATGTCTCATTATCTTGCTGAAAGATCTCATTTGCCGCAGAGAAGACAATCAGCATGTATGGGTGTATGTGATCTGCAAGGATGGAGTCAAACACAAATTGATTGAAAGTGCCTTCCACATGGAAGAGTGGCCCAGAGAATGTCACAAAAAAAATTTCCCAGAACAACGCTACCACCATCAGCTTGTATTCTTTCAGCAATAGTTTTAGGGTGTTTGTTCTCTAATGTTTCTCACCTGACACACCAACGTCTGTCCATTTTATCAAGCAGAAGATTTGACTCATTAGGGAAAGCAATTAGCAGAGATCCAATTCTGATACTGCAATGAAAATGTAAGCTTTTTTTGCCAATTCAACTTCATTAGCAGAGGTACAGTGACTTCCGTCTGCTTCAAAGCCCCATATGCAGTAGGGTTCACCAAACAGTTGTTTTAGACACGTCTAGTAGCACTCTGGTTCACTTTGGAGATGAGTGTCAATCAACCCTTGTGCACCTTTGTAACCGACTTTCAACTCTTTCATCAATGGCTTAGTGGTGCTCCACAGTTTTCACATAGTGTATTTGTCCACTCACAATACACTTTCACCACAGCAGCAAACGAACCATTTACAAACTGCGCAGTTTCTGAAATAACTTTTGGATGCCCTCCTCACTCCCCCGACCACGAACAGTTACCGGGATGTCTTAATTATAGTCATGCAGTTACTAGATAATACCTCACCATTTATATCACCATCATACTGCTGCCAAACGATCCCACTATACCAAGACCAACATTACCAAACATTGCCAATAACGCTACTACATAAGGACCTGATTAAACTACCAGAACACAAACACAAATTACCTCCATATAGTGGCTGAAAAATACCCATAAATTATTACTGAATAAAGATCAATATGCAACAACCAATATTACCTCCACACAGTGACCATATAGTAGTATATACCAGTTGTACACAGGCTCTGCAGACTGTATATTACTTTCATATAGTTGTACACAGGCACTGAAAACTGTATATTACCACCATACAGTGACCATATAGTGGTAGACACCAGTGTGCACAAGCTCTGCAGGCTGTATATTACCTCCATACATTGACCATACAGTGGTAGATACCAGTGTACACAGGCTCCGTAGACTGTATATTACTTCCATACAGTGACCATGTAGTGGAACATATCAGTTGTACTTAGGCCCTGTAAACTGTATATTACCACCATACAGTCACCATATAGTGGTAGACACCAGTGTACACAGGCTCTGCAGACATAAGTGATTACAGTCACTTTTTCTTTTCTTCAGCATCTGGTCCAGACTGCCATGATGACTTCTCCCAACCACCACTCGTCCCTGCAGATTTGGACACAAATATCTTAGAATCCTCACTTTTCCAACACCTCACTCCCTGCCCTCAACCTCTGTAAAAACTTCCCAGGGTTGGAAGAGCGGGTACAGGCCATAACTTAGAGGCACAGTCTCCTAGATGGGTGAGGAGGAACACAGGACTAACCCCCTGTAGAAAGTGCTACAGCTATGGCTTTTACCCATCAGATTCATATTACCAGGTAGGTAGACCCTCATTAGATAGATCAGTAGGCCCTAGTTAGATTAATAGGCTCCAGGTAGGTAGGCAGGCAGTAGTTAGTCACTAGGTAGGTAGGCAGTACAAAGGCCCCAGGTGGATAGGCAGCAGTTAGGGCTCAGGTAGGTAGGAAGTGTATAGGCCCTAGGTAGGTAGTCAGTACATAGGCCCCAGGTAGGTAGACCATAGGTAGATAGGTAAGTAAGCAGCAGTTAGGCCACATGTATGCAGATAGGTCCCAGTTAGGTAGGTAGGCTACAGGTAAGTTGGTAGATTGGCCCTAGGTAGGCAGTGGTTAGGCCCCAGTTAGGCAGGCAGCCCTCAGGTAGATAGGTATCCTGTAGGTAGACCCCAGGTTGCTTAGTAAGCTTTTGCTAGGCCCCAGGTAGCTGTGTAAGTAGGCAGTAGGTAAGCCACAGGTAAGCTGTAGGTGGTCCCCAGATAGGTAGGTAGGCAGCAGGTGAGCCACAGGTAGGTAGATAGGCAGTATGTGAGCCACAGGTAGGCTGTAGGTGGGCCCTAAGTAGGTAGGCAATAGGTGGGCCCCAAATAGGTAGGTAGATAGGCTATAGGTGGGCCCCACATAGGTAGATAGGCTATAGGTGGGCCCCTTTAGTTAAAAAAAGAAAAATAATGACATCACCTCTCCCCATGATCCTCTGATGTAATGAGTGCAGGCCAGCTTCTGAGCCCCGCATGGGAAATGTGATGGTACATCATCGCGCCGCCCACGTCAGCACTAGGGGCTGACACCTGGAAGACTTAAAGGGGATGTATCGCTTCATCAGTTCGTGTGTTTCAATGTAATCTCAGCTTCTCAGCTCTTCAAATCCAGGGGCATTTCTTCCCCTCCCAACTGGGTGTTTCTTTACTGAAGGGGTATGACATCATCCTCCCTTCACTGTTCATGCTCGCTCCCGAGTCAGTGTGCTCCCCCCAACCTCTCAGTTTGAGTCCACATGTCACTGTGTCGTTCCCCTCCCTATGCAGTCTTATTGTAGGAGCTGTATGTTTACATACCACAGCCCTGCATTCAGTCTAGACAGTCTTCTATGAACTCAGAGCACTGATCTCTTCCCCTCTCACAGCTGGAGGTTTGTTACAGTTGAATCCAATCTTCTATGAACTCATCGAGAGCTGCACAGATCTTAGGCACCAAGGCACAATTCTGCTGTTTTCTGATTGTAGAAGCAGCTGCATTGTTACTGTGGAGCTGCTAGCTTTGCAGAGTGAAATTGTTGCCGGCCCCTTATCCTGAGTGAGAGAGGCAGGAATGCACGCTCCCGTGAATACCACCGGGGGCCAGACAGAACGTAAATTAGTAGAGCTGTCAGCCAATTAAATGAAAGGAGGAGGACTCCGACCGGCACTGGGGAAGTGTTTACAGAAAACGAAGACAAGGGAGACAATGAAAACAAGACAGCTTTGCAAATTACCTCTAATTGCAAAGATGCTTGTTTTCACTGTCCCCATATTCTGAAGACCATTTAATGTAATGATACAACCCCTTTAAGGCCTAAAGGCTTACCAAGCGGATTAGTAGAGGAGAGCAGCAGCGGTGCTCTGGTCCACTAAGACCACACAGTCACTGCCTGAGGGCTAGGAAGGATGCTCCGGGCCCCCTTGTAGCTGTTTTGGCTGCTACGGCGGTAGTTCTGATCCTTGCCCTGAAAGACAATAATCATCTTTTTTTGCAACTCTGATAAATCAACCCTTTTACCCATGTCAGCAATGAGGGATACATGTGCATACATCATATCACACATCGTATATATCCACCAAGCCAGCTCCCGTCACATGACTTCCCTCATGAGCTACGCACTGCCAATGTCAAAAGTAGGAAATGGTTATAATAATGTGACTCAACTAAGTAGGTATGGATATTCCAGTAAGTTCCTGAAGTAATATTCTTCCTAGACAGTTAAAATGTAAATTCAACTATTAGTCATTATTGTAGTCATCACAGTATGCTGGATTTGTTTTACCTTAGTTCATTTCTCTACAACATGAGGGTTGTTGGTAATTGCTGGGTCCTTAAGAAACACAAGACAAAGAAAAACATGACACATATTTGGTTTTAGGATGTATGAGAGACACATATTTATTCACACATTTACTCTCTTAACAGTGACATGCTTTTAAATTTATACACATGATTTAGCAATGTTCTCTTTCTGTAAAGAGATAGTCTGGTTTAAAAAAAATAAACAAAATTGAATACCTTATTAGGGAATTCTAAGTTTTTGTGATGTAGGACCCTTCATTTGGGACTTTCATCAATAATCTGGAGAGTAGAGGAAGTAGAAAGAATGTATTTCACGCTACATAGCAACATAGTTTGTAAGGCCGAAAAAAGACAGATGTCCATCAAGTTCAGCCTATTGTGCTACAGTGTTGATCCAGAGGAAGACAAAAAAAAAACATGAGGTAGAAGCCAATTGTCCTCATTTTAGGGAAAAACTCCTTCCTGACTCCAATCTGGCAATCAGAATAAATCCCTAAATCAACGACATTTCTCCAGAATCCTCGTCACTAAAACTTGTTATATTATTGCACTAGTGCAAGTTCCTCTGGCATATAGTTCCACAGACTCACTGCTCTTACAGTTAAGAATCCCTTTCTATGTTTATGTAGAAACGTTGTTTCCTCTTGGCATTGATGATGCCCCCTTATTCTCGATACAGTCCTGTATATAAATAGATTTTGGGGGAGATTTCTATATTGACCTTTGATATATTTATACATATTTATTATGTCGCCCCGAAGCCGTTGCTTCTCTAAACTAAATAACCCTAATCTTGCTAATCTTTCTGGGTATTGCAGTCTACTCAGTCCTTTTATTATTTTTGTTGCCTGCCTTTGAACCTATTCAAGCTCTACAACGTCTTTCCTGTGCACTGGTGCCCAAAACTGTACACAATATTCCATGTGTGGTCTAACCAGTGACTTATAAAATGGGAGAATAATGTTTTCCTCATGTGCATCTATGCCCCTTTTAATACACCAAATGATCCTATTTCCCTTGGCAGCTGCTGCCTGATTCTGGCTGCTACAATTAAGTTTACTGTCAACTAAGATTCCCAAGTCCTTCTTCATGTCACTTTTTTCCCAGTCTTTTTCTGTGTAACAAGTAATCATTAAATTGATTTTTCCTCCCCATGTGTATAACCTTGCTTTTGTCTGTATGAAATCTCATCTGCCACTTCTCTGCCCAGGCCTCCAACTTATCCAGATCCCTTTGTAATAAAACATTATCCTCTTTTGTGTTGATTACACTACAGAGCTTTGTATCAAGACTGATATCCTACTGTGCAATCCATGGGCATGAATAAATTAGCCCCTTAAGGACCAGCCAGTTTTGGCCTTCCTGACAGCCATATTTTCGAAATATGACATGTGTCACTTCATGTGAGAATAACTTTTTCATGCTTTTACCTATCCATGAGATCCAGAGAATTTTTCTCGTGACACATTGTGCTTTAAGATAGTAAGAAATTTTGGTCCATACAATCCTTGTTTGTTTGTGAAAAATATCAAAAGTTAATGAAAATTTAGAAAAATTTGTCATTTTCAAAGTTATAAAATTTATGCGTGCAAGACATAATTATTCACCACAAAATAGTTTATAACTAGCATCTACCATATTTCTACTGTAGGTTGGCATCATTTTTTAAATGTCTTTTTATTTTTTTACGACATTAGGGGGCTTAGAAATTAAGTAGTCTCTTCTCACATTTTCAAGAAAATTTGCAATACACATTTTTTTAAGGACCAGTCCAGTTCTGATGTGGCTTTGAGGGGACTGTATATTAGATACCCCCATAGATGACTGCACCTAAGAAACTACACCTCTTAAAATATTTCCAACAGTGTTTAGGAAGTTTGTTAACCCTTTACGTATTTCACAGAAATTAAAGCAAAGTGGAGGTGAAATTTAAAAATTTCACTTTTTTTGCAGATGTAAATTTTTTTCACAGATTCTGCCATTTTTTAAAGATATCCCAGATATGGCCCTACTGCGCTATTTGGCTTAACCAAAAGCCTCAGAGTAAGATGAGCACCTACTGGACTTTGGGGTCTCATTTTCATTACATAGTTACATAGTTACATAGTTTGTCAGGCCGAAAAAAGACATACGTCCATCCAGTTCAGCCCATTTGTTAAAGTGTTGCTAAAGTGTTAAAGTGTTGATCCAGAGGAAGGCAAAAACCCCCAAAGGTAAAAGCCAATTGCCCTCATGTTGGGGAAAAAAAAATTCCCTTTCCCTGACTCCAATCTGGCAATCGAATAATCCCTGGAAAAAACGCCCCCTCCCCAGAATCCATCAACATAACTTGTTATTTTTTCCCCGCTCCAAAAAAGCATCCAAGCCTTCTTGAACCGTTAGTTAATTCCCCATGACAATTTCCTCGGCAGAGATTTCCACGTTCATGCTTAACAGTAAAGAATCCCTTTCATTTTATTAGAAATGTTCTTTCCTCAAGTTTTAGAGGATCCCCCCTTGTTCTAGATCAGCCCTGGGGTATAAAAAAAATCTTTAGCGAGATCTCTATATTGGGCCCCCTTAATTATTTAAGCATATTTATTAGTCCCCCCGAAGCTGTCTTTTTCTCTAAACTAAAACCCTAACCTGCTAATCTTTTGGATATTGCAGTCCACCCATCCTTTTTTATTATTTTGTTGCCCCCTTTTACCTTTTAAAGCTCTACAAGTCTTTCCTGTGCACGGGTCCCCAAAAATGTACAAAAATATTCCATTGGGGGTCAAACCCAAGGGCCCTAAAAAGCGGTCCGCGGACCGGCAGGGCCTTGGTACCCCCGCCGGTCGGGGCCCGTGGGCTAACATGATGGGGCCCCGCCCGGTGATTTGTCCCGGGCGGTCGGCATCTTGTCTACCCCCGGGTGTAATCCGGCCGTGCAGAGTAGCAGCTGACACACAGTGGGCTGCATGACCACTGCAGGCTGATGCCTACACCAACCCTCGGGGACCCAACCTCCCCCCCCCCTTCCATACCCATACTCCCCCCTTTCCCCCCTGCTGTGACCCCTTGAATAACACACTCAATACTGATTGGATTTAAATGGCCACGCAGCCTTTTTTATTTAAAAAATACAACATAAATAAATTGCATAAAAAAAATAAACCCCCAAAATATATATTATTTATATGTACCCCCATCTAAACCCCCAAAATCCCATATAAAAAATACATATATATAAAAACATACAATAAATAAATAATATATCCCCCATAATAACCTTTTAAAAACCCCTTTAAACTCCGTAATACCAAAACCAGAGGGGGGGAAGAGGCCCTTTGGAACAACCAACCCAACGACCTGGCGACCAAATCCCCGAGGGAACCCCAAACCCCATTTCCCCCCAGCCGACTCCACTGGCCGGGGGTCCTAAAGCCATACAAGATGGCTCCCCATTTTCCCCTTGCGGGATTCCACCTGCAAAAAGCCCACCCCCTTGCCGGGTCGATTCCCAATTTCCAAACCCTGGGGAAAATATCCCCCAATGACCCTCACCGATCCCCTCGCCCAATTTCCCCAAAAACCCCCCGCCGCCACCACGACCCTGCCAGAACCCTCATGCTGGGGGCCCCCCACCGGGCCCCAAAGCTCTTCGATCCCTTCCTAAAGGCCCAACCCCAGAGATCCAACCCAAACCCTGTCAATGTCCCCCATCAGATCTCCAAAAATTATCCGTGCCCGACTCCAAACTCCATATGTCTGAAAATTGAAAACGGGCAAAAACGTCCCATCTGCATGCCGCAGAAGAGGCCCTTTTCCCCGCCCTCCGCCCGAAAAAAAAAAAAACCCCCCAAACACCGCCCCCGGGGCACATGCACACCCGGAACTGCCCGCATGTCACCCGCACCCCGCCAGCCTGATCTGTTTGACCGATGCAGCCAAAAAAAAACCCGCATCACCGAGATGGGGCACATCCTCCTGTTGAACCCCCCCCCCTTTTTAAAAAACCGACGGGGGCCCAACCCCCCCTATCCGCAATGCCCCAAAAGAATGCCAATGAAAACCCCCGGGGGAAAAGCACCCCCCTTTAAGGGAGCGGCGACTTCCCCAACACCCTGCCTAGACGTTCACAAAGCAAACCCCCGGTCGTCGCGAATCCCTACCCCCTTGACCACGCCTAAACCCCGAAGGGCCCGGGCCACCACAAACCCCTTGGTCAAATCCCGTAACCGTCGCTTTCTAAAACCAAAAGCCCCCCCCGACAAAATCTGGAGACTCTCGGCGCTGCCCACCCATGACCCAACATGCCCCAACCAACAAACGAGCCCCGTTGGTCCTCCCCGTACAACATCCCCCAGAGCACTGATCCAGTCGACCACCCCCCCCAAGCCGCCTCAAAACCCGCCAAGTACCGTCGACAAAGGACCCCCTATCAGTGTCCGCGTCTCGAAGGGCCACGGTCCATAGGTGACGGGGCACTCCCCCCGCGTTCCGCCGCCCGGACCCAAGGGTTTGGGGGAACCTTTCCCCACTAAACCCGGAAAGAGAGTCAGCGATGCTTTTGGGGCCCCCCCGGAACATGCCCCGCCCCACCCCTTAATTAAGCTCAGGCACCTCAAAACCAACAAGCGAAAAAGACGTACTATTGGTGGCGAAGAGGGTCAAGTTTTAATTGCCAGAACCACTCCCAAGTTATCACAGAAAAAAACGACCTTTCGACCCCGGAAAAAAGCCCGCCCACAGTTATGGCCACCACGTTTGGAAACAATTCCCAGGAATGCCAAATTCCTAATAATGGGAGCATAGCCACGCTCTGGCCCGGGGTGCACCCACCTCCCCCCAAATGGCACCAAAGCCCAGCTACCCGCGCATCCTGAAGATTCGATCTCCTGATTAGACAATTCCCCCCATGCAGAATAATCGACCGCCATTAAGGCACCCAAAAAAAAACGGGCCCAAAAACCCTCAATTTTCCCCGGTTTTGTCGCCCGTCAAGCCAAAATGATGGGCTTGTCACGCCCCGAAGTCGCGCGGGCCCAATCGACGGCAAAAACCCGCCCCTGGGCAAAATTCTGCACGAAGTTGGTTCCCCAATAACGACTGCAATTTCTGAGAGGAATCTTGCGCAACCCGACAACTCGAAAACCTCCCCCCTAAGTCACCCAACTTATTGGTCGGTAACCTGCACTCATCCTGACAGAGCCCCAATGCAAATACCAAAAAAATTTAGGCACGTGTGGGCCCTCAGTTTTTAATCCGGGTGCCAGGGGACACCGAACCGCCCGTCCCCCCAATTCATGATGCGAGCAAAGACCCAAAAATGGGCCCCCGGGACCCCCCAGAAAAACACCGAAGAAGAAAAAACCCAAACCCACACCTCCCCCCCTTTCCCCCTGAAAACCCCAAAAAAGGGGCGCCATGGGAACACCATTGCAGCAAGAACCACGAAAACTTCCCCCCAAAAAAACACCCCAACAATTTCAAAATCCCGGGATGGCAACAGTCGAAATGCCCACTCAAGGCCCCCTTTGGGCCCTTAAAGCGGCGGGTTCCGCCGAAAATAAGGCACCGGCATCGAAGGAGGTGTAAACCACCGAAAAAAGCTCCGGTGCTATCCCCTATTTTACCGATTTGGCCCTTCGGAAAGGGCAAATGGTGAAAGAGCCCAAATTTTCCCGGGCCCCCTTTTGGAAACCCCCCCCAAGGCGACCCACCAGGTCAGGGAAAGGCAGAACGTCAAAAAGGGGCCTGCCCCCCTCCCCAAAAGCCAAATTCCTTAGCCAATTTCTCCCCCACCCCGTTGGGGGCTGGGCCGACCTTAATTTTTTAACCGAAAAAAGGGGCCCAGTGACCCGGAGGGCGGGAATTACGAAAACCCCCCACCCAAACCGGGGGCCAACAGTTTTTCCCCTGTAGCCCCATCCGGAAAAGGGGGTAGAAAAGGTTTTCCCTCCGCCCCATTTTCACCGGGGGTTTGCCCCCTTGACCACCCGCACCTGCCCCTTTGCTCCGGCCCTTCTTTAAACAGCGTGGTGACCGGGTTGAATGGTGCTGCGCAGAAAGAGCAGACATGTTTTTAACCGACAGCCGGGGCCCAAAATTGCACTGACCTCCATTAAATAGCCCGCAAACCCCTCCAACTTTCGAACCTCCGGGCTGCGAGGATGCCCCGCTAACTCCCGCATTCCCCCCCTGGCCGGTCGACCCGGCCCCCCCCAAGAAAGGGCTGCCCCAACTTCATCGGGGCCATAACTTTTAGCCAGAAAACCAAAAGTCTTTTTGGGCCCACCGGGAGGTCGAACTGCTTTCCTTGCCCAAACTGCTCTCAATCCCGCCCCCTGCCCCCCCTCGCCCCTGCGCCCCCCAAACGCATCCAATTTTCAAAAGGGCCCGAACAATTCTCGGGGGGCCTTCTCACCGACACACTCGCCAGTATGCAAACGCCTGCAGCCCAAATTTGCAAAAGTCTCGGAATGGTCGCCACCGGCGCTTTCCCCTCCCCCTTTTACTTTCATCTTTTTTACCCTTGTCCAGTTAAACTTTTCCAAGGGCGCAGGAAAGATCTTAATATCGTCCTTCCGATCTTCTCCCTCCCCTCTTGCTTCAGGGGCGCCCCGAGGGACCTTCAAAGCAACATATACCTCCCCCTTTTTCCCTGCATCCAACCCCGGGGCATTCCTGCGGGATTTTTTCTGTTGCATGACACCGTCCACCCCCCAACCCCTCCCAAAGGAGGACCCCCGGGTGCAACCCTTGTCCTAAGCACTACGGGAGGGGGCATGGCGGCGTTTGGCGCCCCCCAAGCATCCCCTGGTGACCCCCCCCCCCCCCCCCTCTCCCGAACCTCAAAAATCGCCAGAAAACCCCCAGAAAAACCGCCCCTAAACCCCCAGTCTTACGGGGGCCCCCCCCCCGCTTTTATGCGCCCGGGGCCCCCGGCTAAGCACCGGTAACCCGCACCACTCACGCCCCCTTGCGACTGCAAAATTGGGGGGAAACGTACATGAAGACATATACTCAGGGCTGCGTGGGGGTGTGGACCCACCCGCCGCTATACCGGAATCCTGGACGCCATCGCAGAAACGCACCTCGTCACTCCCGCCCGGTGCCCCGGGGCAAGGCCCCAGCACCCAAAAAGGAGAGGCCCCCCTGGCGAAAGGGCGTGGGGAGGGGCCGGCACCTGCCGGCCCAACCGGGGGAAACCCCAATTTCTTCCGCCACGCCCGGGGCCGACCGACCGTCGCCCGTATTCCGGGCGGCTCCCTGTCGAACGGGGAAAAATTCCACCCCCCCGTCCTCTTTCCGTGCCGGGGCCTCCCCACCGGAACATCGCCAGGCAGGCCACCCTTCCACCGACCGGGGGAAAAAAATGGGGAGCGGCGGCAGATCGGCCCCGGACTGGGCCCAGACCCACCCCTCTCCACGGGCCCGCCCCCGACAGGAGCTCCCCGAAAGGGCAGGACGACCCCCAGTTGGAGCTGCCCCTCCCGGCCCGAAGGGGTCCCCCCAAGGGGGTCCGTGGCGCGGCGGCCCGGGGGGGTAATCCGGGCCAAAAACCCCTGGGGGGGTCGAGCCCCCGGGGCCTGCGACCAAGCCGCAAAACCCCCTTCGGTGCAGGCGTCCTGCCCCCGGGGGGGGAGTCAGCCGCCCCCAGGGAAGCGGGCCCATGCGGCTATACGCTGGCCCCCAGGCCCCCTGCAGCCACAGCCGGACCCCCGGGCCCCCTAAACCCCGAGGCACCTACACGTGCCCCCAGCCCGGTCAAAACCTCCCCAAACAGGCCCCGCACCCCTCCTTAACCCCGCGGGTCCCTGCGATGCCGCCATGCCCCGCAAAAAGAGACAACTGTTCTTCTGCCTGTGGCCGGAGCGGCCGTGCGGAGTCATTCTGGATTTGCGCCGACGACTGGCTAACAGCCGGGGGGGAGGTAACTAAAATTTTCCCACCCGCTCCCCCTACCCTTCGGCCGCCGTCCGCAGGGCTTGCCGCGCCCGAGCCGGGTCTGGCGCGCCTCCCCTAGGGCGTGGCCTGGTCCGGCGCGCTGCTTTACAGAGAATGCAGGGATGGTTCATTACCGCTCCTGCTTTCCCTATTGCTGTAGATGCAGCGCTCACTGAGCTCCGCATTCAACGATGACGGCGGAGGGAGTGTGATGTACAGTGCGTCACACCCCCCCCGCCGGGTTGCTGCTGTCGCTGCTGGAGGAGGAGCCGGCCGAGGATCCCGGGAAAAGGGGAGTGATATTCTTATTCTTTTTTTTTTTTAATTGTCCTGGCTGCTACTGGGGGCAGCTGTGTTCACTATGGGGGGGAGCTATGTATCACTATGGGGGGGGCTATCTATCACTACTGGGGGCAATAGTACACTACTGGGGGGAGGTATTATCCTACGGGGCAGCAATCTATCACTATTGGGGGGGCCCATGTTCATACGGGGGAGCTTCCACTATGAGGGGAGCTATCTATCACTTGGGGAGTTCTATCATACGGGGGAGCTTGTATCACTACTGGGGGCAGCTAAAATCACTCCGGGGGGGAGTTTTATCATTTTCTGGGGGGAGCTAGTATCATACTGGGGGAATACTATCCTACGGGGGGCCGC
>JAODAL010058389.1:0-22116 GCA_025379985.1 Phyllomedusa bahiana
CCCAGTTATTGGAAAAAAAGGAATGGTTAGACCATACATTACCACCTTATCCGTTTGAACCCGTCGGGCGGGTCCCGTCTGCAACTGTAAAAACGGGCCCCTTCTTGGGCACCTTTACATGAAGCCCTCCAGTGTGGGTTCCGCGTAGGCACGTTTTTTCGGGGACCTCGTTAGGTCCTCGAAGTCGCTATCCTCCTCCCGTCGTCGGTGAGAGTTTCCACCATCTGCACCAATTTTTCCTCTCTATCGACGCTGGTCTGGGGGAGTTGCTCCGGATCCACAATGATTTTTTTTGCTGGTTTCGGGGGCGGGGGACGTCCTCCTCTGCGTTTTCCTTTTTCATTGCGGTACCTGGGGCAGAAGAGGGGGAAAATCCTCCAGGGGAGGGGGTGGGGCGGCAGAGGCTGGAGGGGCCTTAGCCACAGGGGGGGGAGGAGAGGCGGGAAGGGGGGGAGGATACCTCGGAGACCGGGGGGAGGGTGAAAGAGATGACCTCCGAGGGGGGAGGGGCGCGGGCGGGGTGGGGGACACTCTTTGCTTCCTTACCTGTGTTCTTGGGCCGGGCAGGAGCCGGCGCGGCCTTGGTGGGGCCGGCTTCGGACCGGTCTACCCGGGGCCTGTGCCGCTACCTTGGCCCAAGACCTCTCCCTTTCCGGACAATCCCTGTAACGGTGGAGTGGGACTAGCCCGCAGAGGTTACGGGGATATGGCGGTGGGAACAATTCTTGGTCTCGTGTCCCGTGACCCGGCAGTTCTGGCAGGGATTTCTCCTTGCAGTCCTTAGCTCTATGCCCTCCCAAACCGCCACCTCCTACAGGTCTGCGGTCTGTCGGGATAGAATATAATGCCAGAAGAAGAACCCAATAGAACTGCGGGGGCAAAGTGGCACGACACCGTCCCCGGAGTCTCTGTCCTTGTGTAGCCGCACCAGCACAGACCATCTGCCTGTCCAAAAGCCCATACCGTTGAGGATCGGGGTTGGTTCCCTCAACACCTAACAGTACCGCGAGAGGAAGGTCGAGATATCTTTGGCTGGTATATGGGGTTACGCAAGGAGACAGTTATCCGCTTCTCCTCTTTCTGCATGGGGCAGCTCCCCACGAAACGGGAGAGGAAGGGCGAATCGGGTACGGGGGTTTCTTGACGGCCTCCCAGTACCTTCTGCAAGCGCTGATGGAAGAAAAAGTCACATAGAAAAGGCCGGTAACAAAAGCTTGGACACTGGGGGTTTTCGGCCCGACTGAAGCCTTGGTCCACTATCATCTTTTTGAAAAAACACGTCCGCAGGGCATGTCAGGCGTCTACCATCCACCTCTCGAAGTTTCAAACGCCACCGTCTGCCTCATCCACGGTTCCAGTTTAGGAGCTCCGTGGCTGGGGTTTCGGGTGGCCTTCCCTGAGAGGTTCTGGGAGGCAAGATGGAGGGACCTGGGCGCAGCCCCAGCCGCATGCTGACTTACCATCGGAGGTGGAGGGGCTGGATCCTTTGTCCTGGGCCGCATGGACCGGGGGAGGTGCGGCTGCCTGGGCTTCGGCTCCGGCCCGTCTGGGAACCCCCCAACTTCTTTGAGGCCTTGGGAGGTGCCAAGGATCCTCAGACAAAAACAGAAAAGGGGGTAAGCAACAAAAAAATTTCTTCTGTGGGGGGGACTGCGGGGGGGGCAGGGTCCTCACTCCTGGTCGGGGGGGCAGAGATTCTCCCGGGGGGAGCTTTCTCTGCAGCAGAAAACAAGGGGGGGCGTCGAAAAGCTCCTCAGCGAAGGGGGGCAAGGGGTCCTCGGCGTCGGGGGGGAGAAAGAAGAAAGCCGGGTCTTCTTGGGGGGGCCTCGAACAAAGTAAGGGGGTTCCTCCGAGAAGCCGGGGGGGATCCTCAAAGCAGGGGGGTCTCCTGGAAGCAGGGGTGTCCTCGAAGCCGAGGGGGTCTCCTCCTGGAAGCCGGGGAAATCCTCAAAACGAAGTAGGGGGCGTCCTCAAGAAGCCGGGGTTCCTCCTCTTCCACGATGCAGGGGTCCTGTAGTTCCTTCCCGGGGGTGTCGTGTCCCCTCCTCCTCTTTGGGGGGGTCTCCCTTGGAAGTCCCCTGGGTTTGGTGCGGGAAACCCGGGAAATTATTCGCCTTGTTTTTCAGCTTTTTCGTTCCTAAAGCTTTTAGATCGATTCTTAAAAAAAACAGATTTTTTCACTTGATCTTACCCAAGGGGGCCCGAAAAAGCGTTCGGTGCTCTCCTTAAGGGGAGGATTTCCCCTTTTCCCTGGCTCCCCGATGCCCCCAAAACAGCCAGCCAGTATCTTCTTTACTCTGAAATTGAAGAGGGAAAAAAAATCTCAAAAAACCCCGTTGTCTGTAGTGAGAGATATGGCTTGGTTTAAAAAACCCCTTTTTTGCTTTCTCAAGACTCGGTGGGTAAAAAGGGCAAATTGAGGATTTGTTAAAACCCCAAAAGGGGGTTTGGGTGGGCTTCTCCGCCTCTTTCCCAAAATTTCCCTTTGTGATATGCAGATGCTAAGTAGAGGGCGGAAAAGGCAAAACAACAACTCTACAAGCCGTTCGTTCGGTGTTTCTCCAAAAGGAGGGGTTTTTCCCCTTTTCCTGAGTTTCCGTTGCCCCCCAAACAGCCAGCCCAGTTCTTTTTTTACTCTGCATTGAAGGGGGAAAAAAATCTCGAAACGCGTTGTTGTAGATGAGAAAACCACAAGCTTGGCTAAAAAATCTTTTTTGTTTTCCCAAAAGACTCGGTAAAGTCAAAAGCTTTTTGAGGTTTTTGTTAAAACCAAAAGAGGGAATGTGGGTTTCTCGGGCCCCTTTTTCCCCAAAATTTCCCATTGTGATATGCAGATGCTAAGTAGAGGGCGGAAAAGGCAAAAAAAAAAAATTCTACAACCCGTTCTTTTGGGTTTTGCTCCCCCTTAAGGAGGTTTCCTTCCCTTCCTGAGCTACCTGATCCCTCCCCACAGCCACCCCCGCATTTTCCCTTTTCTCTGAAATGAAGAGGGAAAAAAATTCTCAAAAACAGCGTTGTTTGTAGATGGAGAAAATTGGCTTGGCAAAAAAATTCCTTTTTGCTTTCTCAAGACTGGGGTGGATCAAAAAGCAAATTGAGGTTTTGTTAAAAACCAAAAAGAGGGCGCTGTGGGCTTCTCGGGCCCCTTTTCCCCCAAAATGCCTTGTGATTTGCAGATGCTAAGTAGGGGCAAAAAGGGGAAAAAACAAAATTTTTTCAAGCCGTTCGTTCGGTGCTCTTTTAAAAGGAGAGATTTTCCCCTTTTCCTGAAGTCCCCGTTTCCCCCCCCACACCCCCCAAGCCAGTTCTTTCTACTCTCCCATTTGGAAGAGGGAAAAAAAAATCTGGAAACAGCTTTTGGTTTTTGATGAGAGATACGGGCCCTTGGCTAAAAAACCCTTTTTGCTTTCTAAAAGACTCGGTGGACTTAAAGCAAATTGAGGTTTTTTTTCAAAAAAAAAGGGGCACTGGGGGGCTTCTCAGCCCCTTTTTTTGATTGAATAAAGTTTATTTGCATAAAAAAAATCGTCTAATACATTAAAACACCCTAGCCACGGACGCGGGTCGGGAAATTAAATTACTTTCCCCCACAATAAAGCTTTTACACACAATTAATTTTTAAGCCCAAATAGATACATTAAAATTTCCACTACGATACCATATTCCTTCCCATTAGGGATTATTTTAAACCCTTTTTGAAATCAAAAAAAATAAATAGAAATGCAATAGTAACTCTTATCAAATGAACATATTTCTTTTTTTGGGTAAAACGTCCAAATTTTCTGAACCCTAGCTTTAGCCCTTTGTGGGGAAAAAAGGTTAGTGGGGAATTTGGGGGGGGCCTAATTAGGGGAGGGGGGGGGGGTTGGGAATACAAAAAAGGCCCGAAGTTTTAAATTAAAAACGATATGCAAACACACACAAGGAGGGAAGAGGGTTATGGGAAAGGCAATGACAAGCAAAAAAAGCAAAAACGGGAAAATTTAAGCATTAAAAATTGTCTTTCCCCCCGGGAAGATCTTTCCGGCTGTTTTTGGAACCCCTGAGGGGCTGGGAATTAGCCGCCAAACCAATCTTGAACCACTTTCCTCTCTTGTGCGGGGTTTGGGGGCGGTTCGGGAAAGCCCCCATGGCGCCCTTTTAAAAAAGTTCATAAGGCCCCGGGGGCCCCCCTGGTTGGCCGCAACTGTGTGTCCCCGGGAAAAAGCCCAAAAAAGGGCCAGGACGTGGGGGGCTTTTTTATGTTTCCTGGGTACGGAGTCCTTAATTTCCGTTCTGTAGGGGGAACCCAAACAAAAGCTGGGGAAAAAGGGGCTTTCCCAGAAAAAGAGGGGAGGGGGTTTCTCCCCCCACAAAAGGACCCCGCGGGGCAATCCCGGTTTTTTTATCGGGTTGGGGATGCTAAAGGGGACCGGGGGGGCAGCCCCCCCCTGGTTGGCCCATCCAGGGACTTTGTCCTTGTTTTTCTTTGGTGATCCCTGCAAGAAAAAACCCCAATTTCCAAACCTTTGGGGCCCGGGTGTCCCCCCGGCAAATGGGGAAAATCGTCCCCAAACGTGTTTTTGGTTTGGGATGAGTTTGTGGATTCCCCTTGGTTTTCCCAAAAAATTCGGGTTTCAACCCTCCAGGTGGTGTTCCTCAGCCCCCGGGGTGACGCCCAAAATAAAACCCAAAGGGTCTCCCAATTGAAAAGGGGAAAGGGAAAGCTTTTCCCCCGATCCCCCCCCGGGCCCAAAGAAAAAAGGGGGCAGGGGGAAAAAAAAGGGGGAAACGGATTGCCCGCAGACCCGGCTCTTTTTGGACGATGGTCCCGGGGGGGGTTTGAAATTTCCCCAAAAAAAAGGAAACCCCTCAGAAAGGGTGGGGATACCCGGGGATGCCTTTCCCCC
This sequence comes from Phyllomedusa bahiana, assembly GCA_025379985.1. Taxonomy (NCBI): domain Eukaryota; kingdom Metazoa; phylum Chordata; class Amphibia; order Anura; family Hylidae; genus Phyllomedusa; species Phyllomedusa bahiana. The sequence continues at coordinate 4,890 of JAODAL010058389.1, forward strand.
TTGAGAGGACCCCTTCCCTTAGAAAAAGGTGCTTGACTCGTTCCATCTTGGGCCCCCAGAGGGAAGTGGGAACAGGGCCCTGGTAAGGGCCCCGGACACACGGTTGTCGGGGGGGGCCCAAGGCCCTGCGGGGTTTTATAAAAGAACCGGCAGGATCTCGTTACGCAAAACCAATGTTTACCTTCCAGGGGACCCTTTCCTGGGGACTAAAAGGGGCCCGAACCGTTGATTGCCCTTTTAAAAAAGGGCGCTCCTCCCAAAGACTTTTAGGGCCGCTCCTTCTTTGCCGAACAAAAACTCCGGGGATCTTGATAAAACCCCGGCCCGCACTGAAAAGGGAAAAAGGGGGCGGGGGGAAGCGGTCCCAAATTTTCCCGAAGATCTTTGGCTTCCGATTTCCCCGCAGTTAAACCTTTGCCCTGAAGCCTTCCCCGAACCCCTCGCAGGTCTGGACGGCGCCTTTAAACCGTTCGCGGGGTGGCGCAGAAAGACCTTTCACGCCCGTCCAGGGTTAGAGCGAGATTTTGGGGAATTCTTTTAGCGTGGGGTCCCGGTGCGGCAAATCCCTTTATCTCCCCATTTGGCAAAAAAGCCTCAGCGAAGAGTTCTATGAAAACAAAAAAAAGGGAGGGTAAAAAGAGGACGCCTTGTCTGACCCCGGACAAGAGGGGGGAAGGGGCCCGGGGTTTCCCAGCCGTTCCCCCAACACCGGCTAAAAAATGTAACGATACTTTCGGGTTTAAAATGAAAAAGAGCAAAAAAATTTCCCCGAAACCAAGCTTGCGAAAAATTTTTTCCCCATGAAAGACGTGGGGGGACCGGTCGAAGGCCTTCTCCTGATCCGATGGGGGGGCCGCGGGGTGTGCGGGGCCCAAAGATTTGTGGGCCCGGGTGCCCCTCACCAAAAGCGAGAATATCCGCGTTTCCTGGGGACCGGAACGCCGGGTCTGGGCCCGGGGTTTTTGGGGCCCCGGCCCGATGACGGTTTTTAAACCAATTCGCCATTACCTTTGCCAGGATTTGTAGTCGACGTTGAGCGGGGAAATAGGGGCCCAGTTTTTGAGTTTCGCCCCTCTTTTCCCTTGCCCCTTTAAAACAAAAGGGTTTTTATCATGCCCCTCTCTCAGGGGGGAAAAGGGGCCCATTCTGCCCTCCGCCGCCATCTCGCTTTTAGACCTCCAGAGGTCGGGGCCAGATCAGGTCGCCCAGGGGAAGTAAAGTTCGGGGTGGGGGCCGTGCTGCCCGGCGCCCCTGGGGTTTTTCCAAAAAGGAAATTTGGCGGCAGAAAACCAGCCCCCTTCCCGTGGAGGGGGGCATTCGGGGGGCCCCGGCCCCTGCGGGTCAAGGTGTTATTTGATACCTGCCCGGAACTTGCCCGCTAGTGTCATCTGTCGGTTTTGGGGGGTGAGGTTCCGATAAAAGTCCGGAGGGAACCCCCATCACTCATCCTTCCCTTTTCTCTTCTTTTCCGGGGTTTCATCTCTAAGCCGTTAAGGGGTTTGTGGGGGCCGGCGGGGGATCTTCCTAAAAAAAAAAAAAGAGTTAAAATTTCTCCCCTTTTTCCCCCAGGTTTTCCCCCTTGGGGGCGAAAGAGGATTTGCCGGATTCCTCCTCAAAGTGCCTTTTTCGGGCCCCTTTCCCTTGGCCCCCTTTCCATTCCTCCCCGACGCCCCAAAACCCGCCCCTTTGGAGGCCCTGCGGGGAAACCCCAGCTCTTTTTGCATCGCTCTAAAAGGCCCTTTTCCCTTTCGCACCCCTGGGCGGCCTTTCGCCTAAAAGGGAAGCTTCAAAAACCCCCCAACCCTTCCCCCAAACTCCCCCCAATCCCCAGAGGTTAGAGAAAAAATTCCTTGCCCATTCCCCAGAAAGTTAGGGGTCTCTAAGTTCCCTCGGCATTTTTCCCTAGCCAAAGGGAGCAGTTCAGATTCCGGGATCCGGGCCCCGGGGGAAAAACCCGTTCCCCCAGGAGCCCTGGAACTAAATGGCCCTGTGGTGGGGAAAAGAAGCAGGGGAACCATAGAAAAACCCTAACCTGCCGGACCCGCTTCGAGGAAGACAAAGTCGACCCCTGGGAGCGTAGAGAGCCGTGGGGGGCTAAAAGTTAGTTTCCACGGACCCTCTGCCCTTTACAGCCCCCTACGTCGCCCCAAGGGAAGCCTCTGTTGTCTCATTTTTAAAAAGCGTTTGGACGTGACACCCATTTTGTGGGGTCCCAAAGAACTCCTGCCGTCCGCCTCTATAGGGCAGTTGAAGCCCCCCCGGCCCAAATCACCACCGTTGGTGGTAGCAAGCTGGGCCCCCCAGTACCTGGAAAAGCCCCGGGCCCGGGGGGCCCTTGCCCGGGGGAGCGAAACCACCCCCTTAAATAAAACCAAAACCGGTTTCCCCCGGGCCCCAGGTCCCCCGTCTACGACAAGAAGCCTCCCGCGACAAAGCTCCCGGACCGAGTCAAGCTTTGAACCCGTTTCCCCCCCCCCCTGGAACCCCCCAAGATGGCCCCCCCCCTGCGGACTTGCAGTCGCCCCCCGCCAGACCAGGGGGAAAGGCCCGTAAAAACCCCAAGCCTACGAGATGGGGGTTAAAGTCCCGCACGACACCAAAAAAAAAACCCCTTTTAAAAGTACACATCGCTAACTGACGGGGAAAAAAAGGGTTTAAATACTGTCGGATTTAGCCTATTCTAATGCCCCTCACATTTATCCCTAAAGATTGATTAAATTAGCCATGTTATTGGAAAAGAAAAGGAATGGTTAGACCTTTAAAATTACCCCCTTATCTGAAAAACCTCGGGCGGGGCCCTGTCTGAAATGTAAATTTGGCCCTTCTTGGGCACCAAAACATAAAGGGTTCCCCCCTTGGGGGGTTTCCCGCGTAGGCATTTGTTTCGGGGACCTCGATTAGGCCCTCGAAGTCGCTATCCTCCTCCCCGTGCCCGGGAAAAAAAAGAGTTTCCACCATCTGCCCCAAATGTTCCTCTCTATCGACGTGGTCTGGGGGAGTTGCCCCCGGATCCAAAATTTGATTTTTTTTTGCTGGTTTCGGGGGCGGCAAATTTCCTCCTCTGCGCTTTCCTCTTCATTGCGGTACCGGGGGGCAGAAGAGGGGGAAAAATTCCTCCGGGGGAGGGGGGGGGGGGCGGCAGAGGCTGGAGGGGCCTTAGCCACGGGGGGGGGGGGAGGAGAGGCGGGGGGCGGGGGAGGATTACCTCGGGTACGGGGGGAGGGTGAAGAAAAAATGACCTCCGAGGGGGGGGCCCGGGGCGGGGGGGGGGGGACCTCTTTGTTTCCCCTTACCTGTGTTCTTGGGGGGGCAGGAGCCGGCGGGGGCCCCTTGGGCCCGGGGGCCCGGGGCTTCGGACCCGGCCCGCCGGGGCCTGTGCCGCACCTTGGAAAAAGGGACCTCCCCCTTTTTCCCGGAAAACCCCTGAAAACGGTGGGGAGATTTGCCCGAAAGGGGTTACGGATATGGGGGTTTTTTGGGCCCAATTCTTGGTTTCCGTGTCCGTGCCCCGGCAGTTCTGGCAGGGGAGTTTCCTTGAAAGCCCTTTTGTCTTTCCCCTTCCCAAAAAAACCCCCCTCCTCCTAAGGTTGCGGTCTTTTTTTCGGGTTGGGAATTTTTAATGCCAGAAAAAAAACCCAAAATTTGGAACTGCTGGGGCAAGTACGACCCCCGTCCCCGGGGTCTCTGTCCTTGTGTAGCCGCCCCAAAGAACGACCTTTCTGCCTGTAAAAAAGCCCATCCCGTTGGGATCGGGGTTGGTTCCCCCCACCCCCAAAACCCAGTAGCGAGAGGAAGGTCGAGATATTTTTGGGGCGGAATTTGGGGGGAAAGCAAGGGGGGAATTTTACCCCGCTTTCCTCTTTCTGCATGGGGCGGGCCCCCCAAAACGGAAGAGAAAAGGGCGTTTTCGGGTACGGGGGGGCCTTTTGACGGCCCCCCAGTCCCTTTTCTGCAAGCGTGTTTGGAAGCAAAAGTCACTTTGAAAAGGGGGTTTAAAAAAAAGCTTGGACCTGGGGGTTTTCGGCCCCGACTAAAACCCTTGGGCCCACTAAATCTTTTTTGAAAAAACACGCCCGCGGGACGGTCAGGCGTCCCTACCACCACCTCTGAAGTTTCAGGGGCCCCCGTCTGCCCTCATCCAGGGTTTCCCCGTTTGGGCCCCCGTGGTTTGGGGTTTTTCCGGGGGGCCCTTCCCCCTGAGGGGTTTTTCTGGGGGGCCCAAGATGGAGGGACGGGGCCCTGCAGCGACCCGAAATGCGGGGACTTACCATCGGAGGTGGGGGGGGTGGACCCTTTTTTCCTGGGCCGCAGGGAAACCGGGGGAGGTGCGGTTTCCCCTGGGTTCGGCTCCGGCCCGTCGGGGGAACCCCCCAAAACTTTTTTTGGGGGCCTTTGGGGAAAGGACCCAAGGGGATCCTCAGGAAAAAAGGACTGCAAAGGGAAAGGTAAGCAACAAAAAGATTTTTTGTGGGGGGTATGCCGGGGGGGCGGGGTTCCTCACTCCTGGTGGGAGGGGGGCAGGGGATTCTCCCGGGGGGAGCTTTCTTTGCAGCAGAAAAAAAAGGGGGGGGGGGCGAAAAGCTCCTCAGGGGAAGGGGAGGGGCAAGGGGTCCTCGGGGGGTCGGGGGGGGGAAAGAAGAAAGCGGGTCTTCTTGGGGGGGCCCGAACAAAGAAAGGGGGGGTTCCTCCGAAAGCCGGGGGGGGACCCTCAAAAGCGGGGGGTCTCCTGGAAGCGGGGGTTTTGCCCTCGAAGCGGGGGGGTCTCCCCCTGGAACCCGGGGGGGAAACCCCTTAAACAAAAGGTAGGGGGGGTCCCTAAAAGAACCCGGGGGGGTTCCTCCTTTCCCACTTTGCAGGGGCCCCTGAGTCTTCGGGGGGGCTGTGTGTCCCCTCCTCCTTTTCCCTGCGGGGGTTTTCCGGGAAGTCCCCCTCGGGTGATCGCGGGAAATGGGGAAATTTTTCCGCCTTGTGTTTCAGCTCTTTTAGTTCCTAAAGCGGTAGATCGATTCTTAAAAGAAAAAAATTTTTTCTACATTGATTTTAGCCAAGAGGCCGAGAAGCGTTGGGTTTGTTTCCCCTTTTAAGGAAAGAGATTTTCCCCTTTCCCTGGTACACATGCCTCCCAAAACAGCCGGGCCAGTATCTTTTTTCCTATCTGCACTGAAAAAGGGACAAAAATCTCGAAAAGCGTTGTTGTAGATGAGAGATACGGGGCTTGGCTAAAAAATCCTTTTTGTTTTAAAAGGCCTCGGTGGGTTAAAAGCAAATTGAGGATTTGTTACAACCCCAAAAGTTTGGGGTGCTTTTTGGGCCCCTTCTCAGCCTTCTCTTTTCCCCCCATTAAAAAATGCCTTTGGGGGGTTAAATCCCCAGATCCGTTTTAAAAATTTTTTTTAAGAGGGGCAAAAAAAGGGTTTTTACAAAAAAAACTTTTTTACCCTTTTGGCCTTTTTGGGGTTTCGGGTTTCCCCCTTCTTCCTTTAAAGGGGAGAGATTTTCCCCTTTCCCTGAGCTACGGGTTGCCTCCCACACACCCGCCAGCCTTCTTCTTACTCTGCCTAAAGAGGGAAAAAATTCGAAAAAACAGCTTTGGGTCTGTAGATAAAGAGATACGGGCCCTTGGGAAAAATTTTTTTTAAATTAAAAAAAATTTTTAAAAAAAATTTTTTCCCCCTTTCCCAAACCCCCTTGGTGGGAATTTTTAAAGAACAAAAAAAAATTGGGGAAGGAAAATTTTTGGGTTTACAACCAAATAAAAAAAGGGGAAAACTTGGGTTGGGTTTCTCCGGCCCTTTTTTTTTGATTTGAAATAATTTTTTAAAAAAATTTTTGGCACCAAAAAAGTTTTTTAAAAACCATAAAAAACCACATCCTAGCCACGGACCCCGCTCGGGAATAAATTACATTAACACAATAAAAATAAACCCAATTCAATTTGGGGGACAATACGATAAAATTAAAATTTCACTACGATTCCATTTTCCCTCCCCACTGGGACTTATGTAAATCCTTTGGCTAATTTTTTTCAATAATTTGAAAATGCAATGTCCCCTTTCTTATCTATAAAAATTATTTCTATTTAAAACGTTTTTTAAGTACTTTAACTAGCTTTAAAACCTTTTGTGGGAAAAGGTTATTTGGGGGAAAAATGGGAGGGGGAAATATGCGGGGGGGAGGGTGGGAATACACAAAAGGCCCCGAAGCTTTTTTTAAAACGTATGCAAAAAAACACACAAGGGGGGGAAGGGGGGTTTGGGGAAAGGCCAATGATCAAGAAAAATATAAGCAATACAAAAATTAAGAAATTTAAAGGGATTGTCGTTTCCCTAAAGATATCCAGGCTTTGTAGTCTCTGAGCTGGCTGTGAATTACCCGGGCCGAAATCTTGAACCCACATCCTCCCCTTGTGCAGGGTTTAAAGGCCGGTTCCTGGGGATTTCCCTTTTTGGTCCTTAAAAAAAGTTCTTTAAAGGGGCCCAGGCCTCCTGGTGGCCCCAACCCGTGGTAACCCCCGGAAACCCCCCCTTTAAAAAAACGGAGGGTTTCTTTATTTGTTTCCTGGGTTCCCGGGGTTCCCTTTAATTTTCGTTCGGGAGCGAATCCAACAAACGCTGAGGGAAAGGGGGGTTTCCCAAAAAAAGATGGAGCGCGGTCTCCCCCACAAAAGGGGCACCGCGGGCAATTTTGCGTTTTTTCTAGGGTTCCCGGGGTGGGGATGAAGGACCGGGGGGCCCGGGCCCCCCTGGGTGGCCCCTCCCCCGACATGTCCTTTTTGTTCGTTGGTGATCCTGCAGAAGAAAACCAATTTTTCCCAAAAAATTGGGGGGCGGGTCGCCGGCAAAAACGGGGGGTCGTCTCCCCAAAGGTCTTTGGTTTTGAAAGAGCTTTTGGATTACCTTTGGGTTTCCACAAAAACGGGCCCTTTAACCCCTCCCCGGTGGGGTTCCCTCACGGGAAAAGGGTGAGTCCAAATAGAAAACCCAAAGGGGGGTTTTCCCAATTTTTTAAGGGAAGGAAACTTTTCCCCCTGATCCCCCCCAGGCCCCCAAAAGGGGGAAAGGGGGAAAAAAAGGGGGGGAAAAAAGGGTCCCGCCCCAGAAAGGGGCCCCTTCTGGACCATGGGTTTCGGGGGGATGCAATTTGCAAACAAAAGAAAGCCTAAGCAAGGTGGGGGTTCCGGGATGCCTTTCCCCCCCTTGAAGGGGGATCCTTGTAAAAGAAGGCTCCGTTGACTCGATCCATCTTTGAGCCCCAGTTTAAGTTGAACCGGGGCCCTGGTAATTTGGCCCGGGCCCCACCCGGTTTTCGAGGGGGGGCGGGGGGCCCGGGGTGGGATAAGAACCCGGCCCCCATCCGTTACGCAGAACCCAAAAGCTTTACCCCTTTCCGGGGGGGAGCCTCCTGAGACTCCAAAGGGCCGAACCGTTGATTGACTTTTAAAAAGCGCTCCGCCAAGACTTTAGGGCCCCTCCTTCTTTGCCCCAAAACCCGACTCCCCGGTTTTGAAAGAAAACCCGGGCGGGACTGAAAAGGGAAAAAAGGGGGGGGGGAAGGGCGGCCCGCCAATTTTAGAGATCATTGGGTTCCGGGCTTCCGCAGTTGACCTTTGCACCCTGAAGCCCTTTCCGAAAATCCTCGCCCGGTTGGGCGAGCCCCCGTTTAAACCCATCGGGTGGTTTGGCGCAGGGGGAAAAACGTCCGTCGTCCATTGGGGAGCGGCACTTGACCCTTTGTAGCGTCCGGGCCCCGGGGGCGGCGATCCCCTTTTGATCTCTCCATTCGGCGGATAGCCTCAGCGAAGGGGTTTTTATGCCAAAAAACACCCAAAAAAAAAGAGGTGAAAAAAGAGGAAAAGCCTTTTTTCTGACCCCGGACAAAAATGGGGAAGGGGTCGTCTTTTCCCGGGGCCTTTTACCAACACCCGAGCTGAAAAAAGTCCCGTACATCAGGTTAAAGACAGAGCAGAAAAAATTATCGCCGAAAACCCAAACTTGCGCCCAAAACCCTTTCCATGGGAAAAGTGGGAGACACGGGTTTTGAAGGCTTTCCCGAATCCCAAAAATGACCAAAGGGGCCCCGGGGGCGGGGGGCGGCCTAAGATGTAGTGGACCGTGTTTCCTCACCAAAAGCGAGGGGCTATCCGCGATCCCGCGACCCGGAACGCCCCCGGGTTGGTCCGGGTTTATGACCCGTTTGATGGCGGGGTTTTAAAACCTTTTTCGCCATTACCTTTGCCAAAGGGTCCTTTTTAGTTTGAGTTGAGCAGGGAAAAAGGGCGCCAGTTTTTTGGATCGAAAACCTCTCTCCCTTGGCTTTTAAAAAAAATGGTTATCAAAGCCCTTTTCCAGTGACGGGGCATTCTGCCCTCCGCCGCCATCTCGCTATAGACCTCCCGCAGGTCGGGGGCAGATTTTGGTCGCCCCCCGGGACGGGAAAATTTGGCTGGGAGAAGGGAGCTGCCCCGGGGTCCTGCCCGGTTCTAAAGGATTTTTGGCCAGAGAAAAGTCCTCTACCCCTGAGGGGGGCTTCGGGCGGGGGGCAACCCGCGGGATTTAAGAGTGTTAGTGGGTACCTGCCAGGAAAAAAGTCCGCTATGTCGTCAAACTGTCGGTTTGGGGGGGTAGAGGGTTTCCCATAAAAAGTACGGGCGACCCCCCCTCACCTTTCCCCCTTTTCCCGTTCTCATCGTTCCCGGGCTAAACTCCAGCTCGTTCAGAGGTTTTGTGGCGGCCGTGGATCTTCCCCGAAAAAAAAAAAGAGTTAACCCCTTTCAAAAATTTCTCCCCGGGTGTTCCCCCCTTGGAAACGAAAGAGGGGTTTCCCCAGATTCCCTCCTCAAAATGCCTTTTCAGGCCCTTCTTGGCCTCCTCCAGCTCCTCCCGCCGTCCCAGCCGCCCACCCCTTTGGCGGTCCGCCAGGGGAAAGCAGGCTCTCGTTGCATCGCTCGGGGGCCCCCTCTTCCTTTTGCAAAGGTGCTGGCGGCCTTTCGCCTGAAAGAAGCTTTTTGAAACCCACCTTCAAAAACTCCCACCAATCGCCCGAGGTTAGAGAAAAATACCCTTGGGCATTCCCCCCGACCAGATAGGGGGTCTCTTAAATTCCTCGAGGCCCTTTCCCTAGCCAAAAAGGGAGCGGTTTTTAGCTTTCCCCGGATCCGGGCCCCCGGGGGGAAGGGCCCTTGCCCAAAGGGCGCCCTGGAAAAAAAATGGCCCCGTGGGGCGGAGAAGAAGCAGGGGGGCCATAGAGAAACCAAAACCTGCCCGACGCTCTCGAGACAAAACAAAGTCGATCCCGAGCCCTAGGGGAAACCCCTCGGACCGGCTCCCCGAATTTGGTTTTCCCCGGAAACCCTTTCCAAAACAGCCCCCTACCCTCGCTCAAGGGGCCTCGTTGTCATCTCTTTTAGAGTTTGGAAGTGACATCCCGTTTAGATGAAGGTGCAGAAATCCTTTCCCCCTTTCCCCCCTCTTAGGGGGAGTTGAAGTCGCCGGCCATCACCACCCGGGTCTGGTGGTAGCAAGCTGGGCCGCAGTACCTGGGAAAAAAAACTCCCCGGCCCGGGGGGCCCTTGTCCGGGGGGGCGTTTCCCCTTGATGAAAACCCAAAAGGTTTCCCCCGGCCCGGTGGGGCCCGGGCTACGACATGAAGCCTGCCGGCCGACGAGCTTTCCCGGACCGGGGTCAGCGTGAACACGCTCCCCCTGAAAAAGATGGCCAACCCCCCCCGGACTTGCAGTCGCCCCCCCCCCAGAAAGAAAGGGAAAGGGCCTTTTAAAACCAAAAGCCCACAGAGATGGGGTAAGCCCCCACGACACCCAAAAAAACCCTCCTGTAAAAAAATCAAATCAGCTAACTGCTGGAAAGAAAGGTTAATACCCGTCCCGGCATCTTGCCCTTTTTTCTAAAAACTCCTCACATTTTTGCTAAAGATTGATAAATTTTGCCATGTTATTGGAGGGAAAAAGGGAAAAGGTTAGACCTTTCAAAAACCACCCTTTTCCGATGAAACCCCCCCGGGCGGGGCCTTTGTCTGCCCCTGTAATTTCTGGCCTTCTTTTGGGCACCATTTCATGAAGTCCTCCCGTGTGGGGTTCAAACCCCCCAGGCAGTGTTTCAGGGAACCTCGATTAGGTCCTCGAAGTCGCTATTTCCCCCTCCCGTTTGTCGGTTGAGGTTTCCACCCTTCCCGCCCCCAACTGTTCCTCCTCTATCGAAAATGGTCTGGGGGAGTTGCTCCGGTCCCCCAATGGGTTTTTTTCTGGTTTCGGGGGGCGGCGACGGGCCTCCTCTGAGCTTTTCCCCCTTTATTGAGGTACCTGGGGCAGAAAAGGGGGGAAAATCCTCCAGGGAAGGGGGGTGGGGCGGAAGGGGGCTGGGGGGGCCCCTTTGCCCCCGGGGGGGGGGGGAAGGGGAGGCGGGGGGAGCGGGGGAGGATAATCGGGGGACCGGGGGGGGAGGGTGAAAGAGGACCTCCCAGGGGGAGGGCGCGGGGCCGGGGGGGGGGGACCCCTTTGCCTTTTCCCTTTCCTGTGTTCTTGGGCCCCCGGGAGGGCCGGCCCCCGGCCTTTTGGGGGGGGCCGGTTCGGACCCGGTTTTAGCCGGGGCTGTTTCCGCTACCTTGGCCCCCAAGGGGCCTCCCCCCTTTCCGGGGCAAATCCCCGTAAGGTGGAGGACCTTTGCCCGCAGAGGTTTACAGGATTTGGCGGGGTGGGACAATTCTTGGGCTCGTGGCCCCCTGACCCGGAAATTCTGGCAGGGAGTTCCTTGGGAGTCCTTAGCTCTATGCCCTCCCCAAACCGGGACCTCCTTACAGGTCTGCGGTCTGTCGGGGTAGAATATAATGCCAGGAAGAAGAACCCAAATAGAACTGTGGGGCAAGTGCACGACACCGTCCCCGGAGTCCTTTTCCCTTTTGTAGGCCCCAGCAAGGGCCATTGCCTGTTCCCCCAAACCCATAAAGTTTTGGGGTCGGGGTTTTGGGTTCCCCCACCCCATAACGGGACCCCCGAGGGAAAGGTTTGAGATATCTTTGGCTGGTATATGCGGGTTACGCAAGGAGAAGTTATCCCCTTCCCTCTTTTGATGGGGCCCCTCCACGAAAACCCCAGGGGAAGGGGGGGAATCGGGTACGGCGGTCTTGACGGCCTCCCCCGTACCTTTGCAAGCGCTGATTTGGAAAACAAAAAGGGCACATTTGAAAAAAAGGGCCGGGGAACAAAAAATTGGCAAATGAGGGGGGTTTTTTTGGCCCCCACTGAAGGGCCCTTGGGCCACTATCATCTTTTTGCCAAAATCGTCCGCGACTTTTCAGGCGTTCCCACCATCCCCCTCTCGAAGGGTTTTAGCGCCCCCGTTGGGCCCCTTTCCCGGTTCCAGTTTAGGGGGCTCCGGGGGCTGGGGGTTTTTGGGGGGCTTCCGGCCCGAGAGGGTTTCTGGGGGGGCCAAAAATGGGGGGACCCGGGGTTGCAGCCCAGCCCCTGCGGGTTTAACCCTCGGAGGGGAGGGGCTGGATTCCCCTTTTTCCTGGGGGCCCCATGGACCCGGGGGAGGTGCGGCTGGGTGGGCTTCCCGGGGGGCCCGGGGCCCTTTTGGGGAACCCCCAACTTCTTTAGGCCTTGGGAGGAGCCATGGATCCTCAGGGCAAAGACTGCAAAGGGAAATAAGCAACAAAAGATTTTTTCTGTGGGGGCTACTGGGGGGGGGGCAGGGTCCTCATCCTGGTCGAGGGGGGCAGAGTTTTTCCCGGGGGGAGCTTTCTCTGCAGCCAAAAACAAGGGGGGCGTCGAAAAAACTCCTCAGCGAAGGGGGGCAAGGGGTCCTCGGCGTCGGGGGGGAGAAAGAAGAAAAAACCCGGGGCTTTTTGGGGGGGGGCCCCGAAACAAAAATAAAAGGGGGGTTCCCTCCCCCAGGGAAACCCGGGGGGGGTCCTCAAACGCGGGGGGTCTCCCGGAAGCCCGGGGTGTCCCCGAAACCGAGGGGGTCTCCCCCCCTGGAAGCCGGGGAAAACCCCAAACGAAGAAAGGGGGGCGTTCCCCCAAGAAGCCGGGGTTCCTCCCCCTTCCACCCATGCCCCGGGGTCCCGTAGGGCCTTCGGGGGGGCTGTCGTGTCTCCTCCTACTTTTTTGCCCGGGGGCTCCTGGAAGTCCCCCTCGGTGATCGCTGGGAAAACCGGGGGTTAAATTTCCCCCTTGTGTTTCAGCTCCCCTTTTTAGTTTCCTTAAGCTGTAGATCATTTTAAAAGAACAGATTTAAACCCACAATTGTCTTTGCCAAAAAGGGGGGAGGGGCGTTTCGGTTTCTCTCCTTTTAAAGGGGGAGGATCTTTCCCCTTCCCGGGGCTACCGATGCCTCCCCCACAGCCAGCCAGTTTCTTCCCCCTACTCTGCACTGAAGAGGGGCAAAAAAACTCGGAAAAAAGGTTTTTCTGTAGTGAGAGATAATGGCTTGGCTAAAAAATCCTTTTGCTTTCTCAAGACTCGGTGGGATCAAAAGCAAATTGAGATTTGTGTTACAACCAAAAGAGGTGCTGTGGGCCCTTTCTCCGCCTCTTTCCCATAATGCCTTGTGATATGCAGATGCTAAGTAGAGGGCGAAAAGGCAAAACCAACAACTCTACAAGCCGTTCTGTTCGTGCTCTCCTTAAGGAGATGATCTTCCTTCCTGAGCTTCCCGAGGCCTCCCACACAGCCAGCCAGTATCTTTCTCTACTCTGCATTGAAGGTGGCCAAAAATCTCGAAAATCAGCGTTGTCCCTGTAGATGAGAGACCACAAGCTTGCCTAAAAAATCTTTTTGCTTTCTCACGACTCGGTTGAGTCAAAAGCAAATTGAGGATTTTGTTAACAACCAAAAGAGGGAACTGTGGGCTTCTCAGCCCTTTCCCATAATGCCTTGTGATATGCAGATGCTAAGTAGAGTGCGAAATGGGACAACAAAAATTCTACAAGCCGTTCGTTCGGTGGCTCTCCTTAAGAGAGATCTTCCCTTCTGTAGCTACCTTATGCCTCCCACACAGCCAGCCACATCTTCACTACTCTGCTCTGAAGAGGACAAAAACTCGAAACAGCGTTGTCTGTAGAAGGAATAGATACTGGCTTGGCTAAAAAATCCTTTTTTTGCTTTCTAAGACTCGGTGGAATCTAAAGCAAATTGAGGATTTTGTTACAACCAAAATAGGTGGCGCATGTTGGGCTTCTCAGCCCCTTTCCCATAATGCCTATGTGATATTCAGATGCTAAGTAAGGGCGAAAAGGCAAACCCAACTCTACAAGCCGTTCGAGTTCGGTGCTCTCCTTAAGGAGAGTTCTACCCTTCCTGAGCGACCCGATGCCTCCCACACAGCCAGCCAGTATCTTCTCTACTCTGCATGAAGAGGGACAAAAATCTCGAAACAGTGTTTGTATGTAGAGAGAGATAACTGGCTGGCTAAAAAATCCTTTTTGTTTTCTCAATATTCGGTGGGTCAAAAGCAAATTGAGGACATGTTACAACCAAAAGACAGGGTGGCTGTGGGTTATCTCAGCCCCTTCCCATAATGCCTTGTGATATGCAGATGCTAAGTAGAGGGCGAAAAGGCCAAAACAACACTCTACAAGCGTTCGTTCGGTGCTCTCTTAAGGAAGAGATTCTGTCCCTACCTGAGCTACCCCGATGCCACCCACACAGCCAGCCATTATCTTCCTACTCTACACTGAAGAGGGACAAAAAACTCGAAACAGCGATGTTCTGTAGATGAGAGAAACTGGCTTGGCTAAAAAATCATTTTTTTGCTTTCTCAAGACTCGGTGGATCTAAAGCAAATTGAGGATTTGTTACAACCAAAATAGGGCTGCTGAGGGCTTCTCCAGCCCATTTCCCATAATTCCTTGTGATATGCAGAGTGCTAAGTAGAGGGCGAAAAGGTCAAAACAACACAAAGTTCGTTCTGTGCTCTCCTTAAAGAGAGAACTTCCCTTTCCTGAGTCTACCCAATGCCACCCACACAGCAGCCAGTATCTTCTCTACTCTGCCTGAAGAGGGACAAAAATCTCGAAACAGCGTTGTCTGAAGAGAGAGATACTAGCTTGCTAAAAAAACCTTTTTGCTTTCTCAATACTCGTGGGTCAAAAGCAAATTGGTGGATTAGTTACAACCAAAAAGGACGCTGTGGGCTTCTCAGCCCCTTTCCTATAATCCTTCTGAGTATGCAGATGCTAAGTAGTGGGCCGAAAAGGGCAAAACAAGCAATTCTAGCAAGCCGTTCGTTCGGATGCTCTCCATAAAGGAAGATCTTCCCTATTCTGAGCTACCCATGCCTCCCACAAGCCAGCCATATCTTCTCTACCTGCACTGAAGAGGCACAAAAATCTCGAATCACGTTGTCTGTAAGAAGAGAGATACTTGCTAGGCTAAAAAATTCCTTTTTGCTTCTCCCAAGACTCGGTCGAGTCAAAAGCAAATGGAGAATTTGTTACAAACCAAAAGAGGGAGCAGAGGGCTTCACATCCCCTTTCCCATAATGCCTATGAGAAATGCAGATGCTAAAGTAGAGTGCGAAAAGGCAAAACATCAACTCTACACAGCCGATTCGTTCGGTGCTCTCCTTAAGGATAGATCTTCCCTTCCTACCCGATGCCTCCCACACAGCCAGCAAGTATCTTCTCTACTCTGCACTGAAGAGGGACAAAAATCTCAAAACAGCGGTGTCTGTAGATGTAAGATACTGGCTTGGCTAAAAAATCCTTTTTGCTTTATCAAGACTCGGTGGGTCAAAAGCAAAATTAGGATTTTTTAAAAACCAAAAGAGTGCGCTTGTGGGCTTTTCTAGCCCCTTTCCATATGCCTTGTGATATGCAGATGCTAAGTAAGGGGCGAAAAGGCAAAACAACAACTCTACAAGCCGTTTCGTTTCGGTGCCTCCATAAGGAGATATCTTCCCTTCCTGAGCTCCCCTCGATGCCTCCCCACACAGCCAGCCAGTATCTACCTCTACTTCTGCACTTAAGAGGACAAAAATCTCGAAACAGCGTTGTCTGTAAGATGAGAGAAAACTGGCTTGGCTAAAAAATCCTTTTTGCTTTCTCAGACTCGGTGGACTAAAGCAAATGAAGATTTGTTACATCCAAAAGAGGGCGCTGTGGGCATCTCAGCTCCTTTTCCCATAATGCCTTTGATATGCAGATGCTATGTTGTGGGCTAAAAGGCAAACAAACAACTCTACAAGCCGTTCGTTCCGTGCTCATCCTTAAGGAGAGATACTTCCCTTCCTGATCTGCCGATATTCCTCCACAACGCGTACTCACATGCCATCCAGTATCTTCTCTGACTCTGCACTGAAGAGGGACAAAAATCTCGAAACAGCGTTGTCCTGTACTGAGAGAAACTGCTTGTCTAAAAAATTCTTTTTGCTTTCTCAAACACGGTGGTCAAAAGCAATTGAGGTTGTTTTACAACACAAGAGGTGCTGTGGGCATCCAGCCCCTTTCCATAACGCCCTTGTGATATGCATATGCCCTAAGTAAGGGCGAAAAGGCAAAACACAAAACTCTACAAGCCGTTCGATCGGTGCTCACCTTAATGAGAGATCTTCCCGCTCCTGAGCTACCCGATGCCTCCCACACAGCCATTATCTGTCTCTACTCTGCACGAAGAGGACAAAAAATCTCGAACAGCGTTGTCCTGGGTTTTTTTTTTTATATTTAAAGAATGAAAAAAAAAAGAAAGATACTGGCATGGCTAAAAAATCCTTTTGCTTATCTCAAGACATCTGTTGGTCAAAGCAAAATTGAGGATATTTTGTTACAACCAAAAGAGGCGCTGTGGGCTTTCTCAGCCCCTTTCCCATAATGCCTTCTGATAGCAGATGCAAAGTAGAAGGGCTAAAAGGCAAACAAAAATTCTACAAGCCGTTCGTTAGGTGCTCTCTCCATAAGGAGAGATCTTCCCTTCCTGAGCTTACCCGATGCCTCCCACACAAGTCCAGCCAGTATTCCTCTACTCTGCACTGAAGTGAGGGACAAAAATCTCGAAACAGCGTTTCTGTAGATGAGAGATACTAGCTTGGCTGAAAAAATCCTTTTTGCTTTCTCAGATTCGTGGATCTATAAGCAAATAGGGATTTGTTACAACCAAAAGAGCGCTGTGCTTCTCAGCCCCTTCCCATAATGTCCTTGTATATGTCAGATGCTAAGTAGAGGGCGAAAAGGCAAGAACAACAACTCTTACAAGCCGTTCTGTTCGGTGCTCTCCTTGAAGGAGAGACTTCCGTTTTTCTTTTTTTTTTTTATTTTCTTTTTTGTTTTTTTTTTTTTTTTCTTTCCTGGCTACCCGATACCTCCCACACAGCAGCCAGTATCTCTCTACTCAGCACTGAAGAGGGACAAAAAACTCGAAACGGCGTTGTTGAGTGGAAAAATATGGTTTTGGTAAAAAAAAACCTTTTTGCTTTCTAAGATCGGGGGTCCCAAAAAAAAAATAGGGTTTGTTACAACCAAAGAGGGCCTGGGGGGGCTTTTCAGCCCTTTTCCCTAACCTTTTTATATCAGATCAAGTAGAGGGGAAAGGCAAAAAAAAAACTCTACAACCTTTTCGGTGCTCTCCTTAAGGAAGTTTCCCTTCCTGAGGCACCATGCCCCCACACAGCCGCCATATCTTTTCTCTCTGCACTGAAGAGGGACAAAAATCCCAAACAGCGTTGTTTAGAGAGAGTATGGCTTGGGTAAAAAAAATTTTTTTGCTTTTTCAAAACCGGTGGGTCAAAAAAAAGAAAGGGATTTGTACAAAACCCAAAAAAAGGGGCCGTTGGGCTTCTCAGCCCCCTTTCCCATAATGCCTTGTGTATCGTGCTAAGTGAGGGGGAAAAAGGGAAAAAAAAAAACCAAAGCCTTCTTCGGTTTTTCTCCCTTAAGGAGAATCTTCCTTCCTGAGCTACCCGATGCCTCCCACAAGCCAAACCCAAACTTTTTCCTTCTCTGCACTGAAAGGGACAAAAAACCCGAAACGCTTGTCTGTGAGGAGATAGGCTTGGTAAAAAAAACCTTTTGCTTTTCAAGACTCTGGGTCAAAAGCAAATTGAGGGTTTTTTAAAACCAAAAAAGGGCCTTGGGCTTCACCCCTTTCCCATAATGCCTTGTGAATGCAATGCAAGAGAGGCGAAAAAGGCAAAAAAAAAACCTACAAGGTTGTTCGGGGCTCTCCTTAAGGAGAGATTTCCCTTTTTGACTACCCGAGCCTCCCACCCCACCCCAACCC
>JAODAL010058390.1:0-22115 GCA_025379985.1 Phyllomedusa bahiana
GGAGGGGTTTTTAGAGTTTCGAATTGTTTCAACGATGTAAAAATTTTTTGAATTTCAGGAAAACTTCGGTTCGAACGAGGTCAATTTTGGGTATTCGGGTGAACGAAGGTGCTTGTCATTGAAAAAAAAGGCGCAAGCACATGGCGTTACATGGGGCAAAGAACTCTGGGGGGAAGAAGGGCATAGCCTGCAGACATGTGAAAGATAAAACCCAATAAAGCCCGGGGGTTTCCCTGGATGTCCCCCGCACTATAAAAGTCCGGGCGCGATGCGGGGAGCTCACACCCCTCACTGTACTGATAGGGAAGGTGCTGCTGTGGCGATGCTTTACTGAAGAACTGATTTTTATACAGGATTTTTTGGGGTGTCCAGTTGTGCAAGACTGCTCTCTTAACTTCTTTTTTCTGATTTTTTTTGGGTTTTGGGACTAAATCAGTGTGCCCCACTGCAGCTGCATTACATTTAAATCCTATCTGCTCACACCATTGAATATCTAAGGGGGATCAAGCCAGTTCCTGTTTTATTCTTTTAAAAAAGGAAACGCTTTAAATTACAATACAAATCCCACTCTTTTTGGCTCCCCAATTTTTTGGGCGCAATTTACACCCAGGGGAAAATTAAGCGTTTTTTTTTCAGCGTGGTCCCCCCAAAAACCTTTTTTTTTTTCACTGCCAAATAAATACTTTTTTTCCGTAGCCAAATTTCACAAGCAATTTTAAATTTAAAATTTTATCTTTTGTTCTGTGCAAAAAATCCAGATTTAAAACGTAAAAAGCATATTTTGTGGCTCAATTCTTGGCGAAATTTACTCCGGGGTTTTAAAGGTTGTTTTTCAGGTGGTGATCCAAAAACTGTCTTTTCACCGCCAAAATATATACTTTTTTTCCTGTAGCCTAATTCACAAGCAAAGGTTTAAACAATTTTATTTCTTTTTGTGTAGCGAAAAAAACACGGCATTGTAACACCTACAAACTAGTATTTTTTGTGGGTTAATTCTTTGGCGCAATTTACATCCAAGGGGTTTAAATAAAGTGTTTTTTCGCAGTTGCACCAGTAAAAGAAAATTTCTTTTTTTACCCCCCACAGAAAAATTTTGTGAAAAATTCATATCCAAGGTTAATAAAGCCTTTACATTCATAAAAAACACAGAGTTTTTTAAAAAGGCATATAAAGTCAATTTTACCTGGCCATTTGTGACACAAAGACCAAGGGGTTCCCAAGCTTTTAATGGTTCATTTGGATCAAATACAGGGGGGGTATTTTTCAAAACAAAATCTTCATCAAACAGGTCTGTACATTTTAGAACAAACAAAAATGTCAGGGCAAGAGGGGGGCCCGGGCCCGCCCTCGAGTGGCGTGGCACAAACATTCCTGGAAAAGGCCCCGGTGCGCACAGCAAGGGGCGTCGAGCAGGGGGCACCGGTGAGGCCAGAACTGCCCCTGTCACTAGCAGCCGGTGTTTTTACAACCCAAGGGGTCTTGATTTGGGTTAATTTTTGGTCATCCACTTCCTCCCAGAGACACTGACAACCCCCCCCAAGAGTCGGTGGGAAAGTCAGACACAACCCCAAGTTGGCATGGCCCGGGAGCGGGTCAGCGGCCCTCACCTGTCCTCAGCCGCCTCTGTCCCACCCCGGTTCCCTCAGCCAGAGATCTACTATGTAGTCTGGACTCAGCGCCACTATATAGCGAGGATGAACAATTTGAGGGGGGCAGTCAGCAGCTACTTGGCAGCGAAGAAATGGGGCCAATATCCCCTGCTTCTTGCAGTAGGCGGCAAAGTAAAAAGATGTTGAGAGTGGCATGGGAGGTCAGTTGTGAGGGGCGCCTCGGCATACCAAGACCGGTGATGAGGACAGCAGTGACGATGAAACACAAATAGATGATGATGTAGCCGACCGCACTTGGGAGCCGGGGGAAGCAAGGGCTTCATCATCGTCAGGAGAAGAGGGCGTCAGCTTGCGCGTCAGGCACGGCGCAGCCAGAAAGTGGGTTGTGTAGCCGTAAGTCAGCAGGATAGCAGCAGCGCGAGGTAGTCAGCCAAGCGGCCACGGGGAAGAAAACTCGCTTCGCAGGTCCAAGAAAGTAGCGGCACAGGGGCTCAGCGAGGGAGCGGCGGTAGTAGTCACTCAGTGCAAGGCGTTGGCGGTAAAATCAGCTACTCGGCGGTGTTTGGGAGTTCTCTTTCTAAACACCGGAGGAGCAGAAATGTGTTTTATGTAGAATCTGTGGGCAGAAAGTGAATGTGGCTAGGGAGCTAACATTGGCAACCACGGCCCCTGCGTCAACACATGCAGCGTCACCATCCGGTGGCCTGGGAAAACGTGGCTCAGATGTGGGGTCCATCCTGCCGCCGCAGCAGCAGCGGGCCATCACCATGCCATTGCAGCCAAAAGGGTTCCCCCACCTCTGTAGAAGGGACTTTTTCTCTTGACATCATCTCCCGGGGTCCAAGCTCCTGCCCCGCTACAAGGGCCAGCAGTCGTTCAGCGGGGGCGATTGCAAAGAAAAAACATAGCGCCCCAACCATCCTAAATTTTTTGCACACTGACCGCCCTGTCCAAATGTTGGTACTCAGCCCCTCCCTTTCCAATGGGGACTCTGCCCCTTCAAAACTAAGGGCTTGTGCCACCAAAAGGAGAGTTCCAACCTTAATTTTTTTCCAAAAAGGCAGTACCAGCACTTCATAAAATATTAAACAGAAAGTGGGCCAGCCCCTTGACTAAGGGTTTTTTTTCCAAGGTGCAGGGCAGCGGGGGACGTCTGGATGTACAAACGGTCAGGGCCATACATGCCCTTTAAACGGCCCACTGGGTTTGCTTCCTGCCCAGCACACCAACAACTTGGACAGGAAAAGCCGCTTTCCCTCCACATTGTCAAACTGAGGCTCCTGCGCCACTGTCCCCTCCCCCCCCACCCCCACCCCCATCTCAGCCTCCCAAGTACTGCCCTCAACCACAGTTAGGGGACGCGGTGTCACGCATTCACAAACCCGGCTTGCTTCGCCGAAAGAAGTCACACAGGGGGGAACTGCACCCGCTCATGCAGCAAGAAATAAAATGTGTTTTTTTCTCCGCCCCAACTGCAAATGGGAAAACCAGGGTGACGGAAAATGGGAGGAACATGGGTGTCCGCGCTGCAAAAAGGGGATGACCCAATGCCCCTTTCATGGCGAAACTTTTTAAATCTGGTTGTAAAAAGGGTTTCCTGAATTTTCCCACAGATTCTAAAAGGGCCAGAAACGTGCATGCTCTTTACCCAATTCTACAACCCAGGAACCCCCTCCTCAAAATTTTTGCAGGGGCCCAAAATTTGCCCCCCCCAACACACTTGATATGCGATTTTTTTCCCCCCGGGTTGGAATTCCAGCCTGCACATTTTTGGACCGACTGTATAAAACAGAGAAAGGCCATTAACGTTTTTTTGAGATCCAGGGGGGAAGGATACCCCCCCTGTGAAACCCTTTTGATGTCACCAGTGGCAGTCAGGCTGACACCTGCCGTTTTTTTTTGGGGCCATTCGAGGGGGCCCACTTATTTGCCCATTTCCCCAAAGGACTAGGGGAATGAATAACTCATTCCACGCTTCAAAAATCCGGGAACAAAATTGCTGAAAAATCTGTTGGGCTTTGGGACTTGGAACTTGGCACAAACATCTCGCGCCACATGAGTCCGGTTGGACGGAAAGGGGGAAAGGGGGGGCATTAAAGCAGAAGCAATGTCGGGTGAATTGGGTGGATTTTCAACCCGGGGTGACAAGAGGGGGAGGAGCAGGGGGCGGGCTGGAGGAGGAAGATGGAAAATGAGAAGTTTAGGCAGATGACCCGCAAGCACCGTGGCATATACAGGGGAGATGGGGGCAGGGAGCCCCCCCGAGTCATTTGTCCCAAAATGGCCCGCAGCATGCTGATTTGCCGGGCTTTTAAAACCCCAATAGTCCAGCACCCGGGCAGGGGGATATTTTCCTGGTTTCTCCCCCCCTATTGGGACCCTCGCTCCCGGGTTTCCCAAAAAATGGAGCCTTTTTCCCAGCTATTGAGAGAGAGGAAAAATTTAAAAAATACAATAGGGAAATCCTCCGTAGTCATTTGGGCCCCGGGCCTATGGGGCGGCATCCCTCCCCCCCCTTTTTGACAGGTCTGACAGGGGGGGTTTCCTCACCCCTCAAAGTTACTTTCGGGCCCCGGCTCTGGGGGAAGGGTGGGGGGGTAGGAGCATACCCCGCCCCCACACAGCAACCTAAGTCCGGAGTCACTATGAGAGCCCTTTCCCTTTACCCCCCCTACTGGGGGGGAGGGGTAGTTCCCCCACAGCAGCAGGACCTGGAGCAGTCCCCCGAACCAAAGGTGGTTGGGCCCACTTGGGCAGCACTCTGCCACCCCAGTTTAAAAAGATTCCTTGGGCTAAATGGGCAGCCAAACGATGGGGGTGGCCGTATCCAATTTTTCCCCCAGTTTGCTTTTGGGGAATCTGTCCTTTTTCCCCCATATTTTGGGGGGTCAAGCGGGTCTTCAGTGCGGGGGGGGGCCATCGTTACCCCAAAGGGGAAAACCCCCTTGTCCACAGGAAAAGTGGAACGCTGACCTTTGTCAAGTGAAAAGGCTGGGTCGACCAGGATTTCCACACACCAATGCCTTAGGCATCAGTCGGGTTCAAACTACCTGCCTCACCACTATTCTGATGCCGGCCCCCCCGCCTAAATGCCAAACACTGCTGACATTTCCCATCTGCCTACCCCCCATTTTTACCAGAGACGGGTATGCCACCCACCTCAACACTTTTCATTGTGCCACTCTATGACCTCATGCTGCTCTGCGTTGCTGGTTCTGTGACACCCACTGTGTCACGTGCCCCCTCTCTGACCTCAGCTTTTGCTCCTGCCGCCGCACCCTCAAAACCTGTCATTGGCCACTCGTGGCCTACCTTTTTTTTTTGCCACCCCAGAATGTAAAAAGTGCCACTGTCTAAACCTCATGCTCCCCGGGCGCCCGTGCCCTCCATTTCTTTTTCTTGTGCCACCGGGGCCCTACACCTGTTTTGCCACCTCTAGAATGTCATTGTGCCACTGTATGACCTCAGCTGGCTGTGGGCTGCCGGCCTCCACACTGTTCATTGTCCACGCCTGACATCATGCGCTGCGCGGTCCCCCACTCTCTGTCATTGTCCCACCTGAGCCTACTCCAGTTTTTTGCCACCTCCAAATGAATTTGCCACCCCCTGACCTCATGCTGCTTCTACCGGACCTCCACACTGTGTCTTTGTGCCACTCTGTGGCCTCCTGTTTTTCACCTCCATAATGTCTTTTTGGGTGCCCCCTGCCTGACCTCATGCTGCTGCCCCTGACCTCCGTTCTCAGCATTGTCCACTCGGGGCCCACCTTCCCCGGGGGCCACCTCCACAATGTCTTTGTGCCATTTTCCCTGACCTCATGCTGCTCCCGGGAACCTCCACACTTTTTCATTGTGCCCCTTGGGGCCTGATTTATTTTGCCACCTCAATAATTTTCCCATTTGCCCCCCCCTGATTTTTTTGTCCCCCGCCCCCCCGTTTATAAATTGTGCACCCGTGGCCTCCCCTGTTTTGCCCCCTCCCTTCTTTTCCATTTACCCAGGCACAACCTAAAGCACCCGCAGGCTTTTGGCAGCCGGAAATAGCTGTTTTTTTTAAAAAGGGAAATCGTGCGAAGAAATTCAGACAAAACGAATTTTTTACGGAAAATTTGGCGAAGTGACCGAATCAAATTTTTGAAAATTCCCCACCAGGGCCGCAAAATTTCCGAGTTTCAGGGAGAAGCTCCCGCCCGGCCAAGGGGCAGCAAGCGTGGGTTCAGGGGGCGGGGGGCCCTCACTAACCCAAGGGGAACCCCTTTTCCACCGAAAAGGGAACGATGCCTTTTTCAAAATAACAGGCTTTGGATCGGCCAGACCACACACCCAAAGCCTTTAGGCTCAGATTACATCAGCATGACGCCCAAACCCAACTTTGAGAAAAGAGCCTTTGGGTTCAAACTATCTCCCACCACTATCTGATGCCCCCCACCCCCTTGCCAAACATCGCGACATTTTTTTCCCCTTCCACAACCACTTTTCCAGGACTGGGATTGCCCCCCCACCCCCCCCCCACTCTTCAATGTGCCACTCTATGACCTCATGCGCGTGCTGTTGCGGGGCCGTACACCACCTGTTCGTTGGCCAACTCGACCTCAAACTGCGTTGCTGTTTTGCTAACTGGGGGGTCACCCCAACTGTGTCCCTTTTTTTTTTCCCCCCCCTGACCCATGCTGTTGCCCCCTGCCCCACCCCTCCACTTTTTCTGTCATTGGTGGCCCTCCCTGTTGCCAAATCCTGTTTTTTTCCCCCTTTCCCAAAATTTTATTGGGCCACTGTTTAAACCCCATGCGCTGCGGGGGCCCTGAAACCCCAACACTGTGTTATTGTCCACTCTCCTTTGACCCTCATGCTTTTTTGCTTCCTGCCCCCGTCCCCCCTCCACTCTCTTTTCATTGTGGGCCCCCTGTGGCCTACTCCTGTTTTTTTCCACCCTTCCCCGCATGTCAAATTTTGCCCCCTTGGGCTGACCCCATGGGTGGGTGGGGGGGGCCCTGAACCCTCCACACTGTGTCATTGGCCACTTTTTGTGGCCCACTCCCCGTTTTTTTTTTGCCACCTCCAAATTCCAAATTTTGCCACTGTCTGACCTCATGCTCCGCTGCCCGTGACCTCCACACTGTGTCCCCTTGTGCCACTCTCTGCCTCAAGCTTTTTTTGCTCCTTCCGCCGTCACCTCCACTCTCTTTCAATGTGCCACTCTATGAACCTCATGCTGCTGCGCTGTTGCTTTGGGGGTGGCCCCATTTCCCCACTGTGTCTTGTTTCCAACCCCTGAACTCCCTACTGCTGGGTGCTGTTGTTGCTTTCTTTCGGCCAAACCCCCACACTGTGTCTTTTGGCCACCTCGGGCCTCATGCTGTTACTTTCCTGCCTTTCCCCACCTCTACCTTTATCATTGTGCCCCGTCCGTGGTCCTTTCTCCGTTTTTTGCCCCTCCAAATTTCATTGTGCCACTGTCTGACCTCATGCCCGCGCTGCCGGGACCTCCACACTGTGTCATTTTTGCCACTTTTCTGACCTCAGCTTTTTGCACCTGCCGGGCCCCCACCGCTCCACCCTGTCAATTGGGACCACTCCCGGGTTTCCTACTCCCCGTTTTTTCCCCCTCCAGAATTTCATTTTGTCCACTGGGCTGACCTCATTTCTGCGCTTTTCCGGGAACCCCACACTGTGCATTGTTCCACTCTGTGGGGTACAAAAATAATTTTCCCACCCCCCAGAATGTCATTTTTGCCACTTTTTTTAAACCCCATGCTGTTTTGCCTCACCGGCACCTCCACTCTCTGTTTATTGTGCCCCCTCTAAAGACCTCATTTCTGCTTTCTGCTGTTGCTGGGGCCCTTTAAAATCCACACGTGTATTGTGCCAATTTTTTTTGAATCAAACTGGCTGCTTTTTTGTTGCTTTCTCGGTCACCTCCACACTGTGTCCCTTTTTGCCACCTCTGACCTCAGCTGTTACTTTTCCTGCCTCCGTCAACCCCCCACTCTTAAACATTGGCCAGTCCCGTGGGCCCACTCCCCGTTTTTTTTCCACCTTTCCCGAATTTCATTTGTGCCACGTCTGACCTCATGCTGTTCTGCCCGTGACCCCCCAAACGTGTCATTGTTGGGCCCCTCTGTTGCCTACTCCTTTTTTTTTTTCCCCCCCCTCCAGAAATTTCATTGTGCCACTGTCTGACCTCATGCCGCTTTCCCCCCCGTGACCCCCACACTGTGTCATTTTTGCCCCCTCTCTGACCTCATGCGGTTGCTCCTTCCGCCCCCCCGGCCCCCCCACTCTCCGTAATTGACCACTCTGGGGGCCCACCTCCCTTTTTTTTTTTTGGGCCCCCTCCAGAATGTCATGTGGGCCAAAGTTTTCTGACCTCATTCCCGCTGCTGCCGGGACCTCCCACCAAATGTTTTTCAAGGCCAAAATCGGGGCCTACTTCCTTTTTTTTTGTTTTCCACCTCCAGAATGTTTTTGTGCCACTGTCGACCCATGCTGGCTTTTGGGGCCCAGACCTCCACCCCAAATTGTGAATTTTTGCCACTCTTTTGGGCCCACTCCCGTTTTTTGGGCCACCTCCAGAATTTCAAATTTTGGGCCCCTGTTTTTAAACCCCATGCGCGCGCCCGTGTCCTCCACCCTTGTTCTTTGTGCCACCTTGGGATTTTTTACCCCCCCAGTTTTTTTTCCACCTCCCGAAATTTCATTGTGCACTCCTCACCCCTTCCCGCTGCTTTCCATTACCCCACACTGTGCCTTTTGTGCCACCTGTGGCCTACTTTCCCGTTTTTTTTTCCCCCTTCCCCGAGGGGGCATTGTTCCACTGTCCCGACCTCAATCTTCTGCGAGCCGCTACCGGGAAAACCCCCACACTTTTGTCCCTTGTGGCCCCCTGTGGCCTACTTTCCCTTTTTTTTCCCCCCTTTCCCAAAAGGGCATTGTTCCAAATGTCCCGACCTCCATGCTGCGGGTGCCGTGACCTCCACAAAAGTTTTCATTGTGCCACTCTCTGACCTCTTCTGTTGCCCCCGCCGCCGTCAACCCTCCCCCTTCCCCTTTCATTGTGGGCCCCTCTAAAGACCCATGCTGCCTGCTGTTTGGGTTTTTGGGGGAACCTTTCCCCACTGTGTCATTGTGCCAAAACTCTTAACTTTTAAACCGGCTCTGCTTTCTGTTGTTTCTGCTGTGTTCCCCCTCCACACTGTGTCATTTGTGCCACTCTCTGACCCCAAAGCTGTTACTTTCCTTTCCCTTTCCCCACACCTCTAAAACCCTTTTTCATTGTGCCAAATCCCGGGGGCCACTCCCTTTTTTGGGCCACCTCCAGAATTTCATTGTGCCACTGTCCCACCTCATGCTTGCTTTCTGGGCCCTGACCTCCAACTGTGTCCCCTTGTGCCACTCTCCCACCTCCTGGGTTTTGCACCCCGCCCCCCCGGGCAACCCCCCACTCTCCGTCATTGTACCACTCTGTTGCCTACTCCTGTTTTTTTTCCCCCCTCCCAAGGGAAATTTTAAATTTTGGCCCACGTCCAACCCCATGGGCCCCGCTCGCCGTGACCTTTCCCCACGTGCCCCTTGTGCCACCTCTGACCCATGCGTTGCTTCCCCGCCTCCCCTCAACCCCCACCCCTGTCATTGTCCACTCCTTTTGGGGCCCACTTTTCCCCGTTTTTGCCACCTTTCCCGAATGTTTATTTGTGCCACTGTCTGACCTCATGCGCTGCGCCCCGGGCCTCCAAAACTGTGTCAAATTGGTGCCACTTTCTTTTTGGCCCCACTTTCCCGTTTTTGGGCCCCCTCCAGGAAGGTCATTGTGCCACTGTCTTACCTCATGCTGCTGCTTTCCGGTGACCTCCACACGTGTCTTGTTCCACTCTGGGGGCCCACTAAATTTTTTGCCACCCCCAAATGCCCTTGTGCCACTGTTTGAACCCATGCAGCGCTTGCCGTTTTTCCTTCCCCCTCTCTGTCATTGTGGGCCCCTCAATGACCTCATGCTGCCCGCTGCTGTTGCCCGGTGCCCCTGACATCCCCCAAATGTGTCATTGGCCAACCCCTGAACTCATAATGCTGCTTTTTTGGTGTTGTTTTCGCTGCCCCGGGCACCTCCACACTGTGTCATTGTGCCACCTCTGACCTCAGCGTTAAATTTCCTTTCCCGCCTTTCCCTCACCTCCACTCTTTTTCATTGTTCCAGTCTGTTGGGCCCACCCCCGTTTTTTTTTTCCACCTCCCGAATTTCATTGTGCCACTGTCTGACCTCATGCTGCTCTGCCGGACCTCCACACTGTGTCATTGTGCCACTCTCTGACCTCAGCTGTTGCTCCTGCCCCCCCGTCACCTCCACTCTCTGTCATTGTGCCACTCGTGGCCTTCCTGTTTTTGCCACCTCCAAATGTCCTTGTGCCACTGCTGACCTCATGCCCGCTGTGCCGGACCCCACACTGTGTCATTGTCCCCTCTTTGGCCTACCCAGTTTTTTTCCACCTCCGAATGTCATTGTGCCCTGTCTGACCTCACTTTGCGGCCCGTGACCTCCACACTGTTCATTGGCCACTCTGTGGCTACTAAAGTTTTTTTCCCCTCCAGAATGCATTGTGCCACTTTTTGACCCCCAGCTGCGCTGCCGTGACCTCCAAACCCTGTCTTTTTCCACCTATGACCTCATGCTGCGCCGCTTTTGCTGGGCCCGTGAATCCACACTGTTCATGTCCAATCCTGAAAACCCTACTGCGCTGCTGTTGTTTTCTGCGCGGTCACCCCCACACTGTGTCCATTGTGCCACTCCTGACCTCATGCTGTTTCTCCTGCCTCCGTCACCTCCACTCTTTTTTCATTGTGCCAGTCGTGGCCTACTCCTGTTTTTGCCCCCCCCTCCAGAATTTCATTGGCCCTTCCCCCTCTGCTTCTGCTCCCGTGACCTCCACACTTTTTTGGCCACTCTGTTGCCTACGTGTTTTTTTTCCACCTCCAAAAGTCATTGTGCCCTTCTGACCCCATGCTGCTGCTGCCGTTTCCTCCACACGTGCATTGGTGCCACTCTCTGACCCCATCTGTTTTTTCCTGCCCCGCACCCTCCACTCTCTGTAATTTGGGGAAACCCTCTGTGGCCCACCCTGTTTTTTTTGCCCCTCCAAATGTATTGTGCCACTGCTACCTCATTGCTGCTGCGCCCGTGACCCCCCAACTGTGTCATTTGCCATTCTGTGGCCTCTCCTTTTTTTTTTGGCCACCTCCAGAATTCATTGTGCCACTGTCGACCTCATGCGCTGCGCCCTGACCCCCACATTATCATTGTGCCACTTTGGTGGCCTACTTCTGTTTTTTTTCCACCTCCAGAATGTCATTGTGCCCTGTCTGACCTCATGCTGCTGCTGCGTGACCTCCACACGTGTGATTGTGCCCCCTCTGTGGCCCAATCCCCTTTTTGCCACCTCCAGAATGCATTGTCCACTGTTTGACCTCAAACTGCAGCGCCGGACCTCCACATTGTGTCTTTTTGCCACTCCCGTGGGTTCTCCGTTTTTGCCACCTCCAAAGTCAATTTCCCTCTGACCCAGCTTCTGCTGCCATGACCCCCACACTGTGTCTTTGGTGCCACTCTGGGCCTACTCCAGTTTTTTGCCACCTCCAGAGTGCATTGGCCACTGTCGACCTCAACTGCTGCTGATGCTGCTAAAAACCCCCCAAAACCCCCACACGTGTCATTGTCCATCTGTGGGCCCACTCCAAATTTTCCACCCCCCCAGAATGTCTTGTGCCACTGTCTGACCTCATGCGCTGCCTTTGGGGGGCCCTGACCTCCACACGGGTTTATTGTCCCCTATGACCTCATCTGCTCTGCTGTTTCGGTGCCCCTGACATCCAACTGTTCATTGTCCCAAACCTGAACTTATACTGCTGTGCTGTTTTTCTGCTGGCGGTCACCTCCACCTGGTCATTGGCCACTCTCTACCCCAAAACTGTTACTCCTGCCTCCTCACCTCTACCTTTATCATTGTGCCCCCGTGGCCTACCCCCTGTTTTTTTTTCCACCTCCAAATTTTCATTGTGCCACTGCTGACCTCATCTGCTGCTGCCGTGACCTCCACACTGGTCATTGTGCCACTCTCTGACCCATGCTGTTCCATGCCCCGTCACCCCCCCACTCTCTGTCATTTACCACCCGTTCCTACTCCGTTTTTGCCACCTCCAGAATTTCAATTTTTGGGCCCCTGTCTGACCCCCGTGCGCCCTTTCCATGACCTCCACACTGTGTCTTGTGCCCCTCCTGACCTCATGCTGTTGCTCCCGCCTCCGTCACCTCCCCCTCTCGTCATTGGCCACTCTGTGGCCTACTCCTGTTTTTGCCACCTCCAAATGTCATTTGCCCCCCCGTCTGACCCATGCTGCCTGCCCCGTGACCCCACACTGGTTTTATTGGCCACTCGTGGGCTACTAAAGTATTTGCCCCTCCAGAATGTCATTGTGCCCTGTTTGACCTCATGCTGCTCTGCCCTGACCTCCACTCTCTGTCATTTTTTTCCCCTCTATACCTCAGCTCTGCGCTGTTGCGGGGCCGTGACATCCACACTGTGTCATTTGCCAATCTCTGAACTCATACTGCTGCTCTGTTGTTCTGCCGGTCACCTCCACCTGTGTCATTGTGCCCCCTCTCTGACCCCATGCTGTTATTTCTCCTCCTCCTCACCCCCTTTCCACTCTTTATCATTGTGCCAGTCTGTGGCCTACTCCTGTTTTTGCCACCCCAAATTTCATTGGACTGTCTGACCCAGCTGCTGCTGCCGTGACCTCCCACTGTGTCATTGTGCCACTCTGTTGCCTACTCCGTTTTTTTCCAAACCCCAGAAATTTATTGTGCCCCTGTCTGACCTCATGCGGGTGCTGCCTGACCTCCACACTGTGTCATTGGCCACTCCCGACCCATCTGGGGTTGCTCCGCCGCCGCCCTCCACTCCTTAATTGTACCACCTTTGGCCTACCCTGTTTTTTTTCCCCCCCCAGAATTCATTGTGCCACGTCTGACCCATGCTCGCTGCCCGGACCTCCACACTGTTCATTGGCCATTTCTGTGGCCTACTCCCGTTTTTTTTTCCACCTCCAAAAGCATTGTGCCCCTGTCTGACCTCATGCCTCTGCCTGACCTCCCCACTGTGCATTTTGCCCTCTCGAACCTCATGCTGTTTGCTCCGGGCCGGTCACCTCCACTCTCTGTAATTGTACCACCTGTGGCCACTCCGTTTTTGCCACCTCCAGAATGTCATTGTCCACGTCCTGACCCAGCTGCTGCGCCGGACCCCCAACTTGTCATTGTGCCATTTTGTGGGCCCACTCCCTTTTTTGCCACCTCCAAATGCATTGCCACTGTCTGACCTATGCCTGCTCCGGACCTCCACCGTGTCATTTGGGGCCCCTCGGGGGCCTACTTTGTTTTTTTTCCACCTCCAAAAGTCATTGTGCCACTGTTTGACCTCAAGCTGCTGCTGCCCGTGCCTCCACATTTTTCTTTGTGCCACTCTGTTGGGTTACCTCCATTTTTTGCCACCTCCAAATTCATTGTGCACCTCTGACCTCTGCTGCGCCCATGACCCCACACGTGTCCTTTTTGTGCCCCTCTTTGGGGCCCACTCCAGTTTTTGCCACCCTCCAATTCATTTTTGGGCCACTTCTGACCTCAATCTTCTGCTGATCTGCTACCCGTAACCTCCACACTGTGTCATTGTGCCCTCTGTGGCCCACTCCCATTTTTTGCCACCTCTAGAATGTCATTGTGCCACTTCTGACCTCATGTTCTTTGGCTGCCGCCGTCACCTCCACACTCTGTACTAATGTTTGCCCACCTGAGCCCAGCTTTTTTTTTTTTTTACGCTTTCCTCCCAGATTTTTATCGGGTTTACATTCCCTTTTGATTTTTTGGTCTTTTTCCCTCTTAAGGCCCAGGGAATTTTAAGTGAAGGATTCAAAGAGGGGCGACAGTCATGTGCTGTAAACAAAAACACAACATTGTATGAAGACCAAACCAAGATCCCTCTGCAATTTTTGCATGGCACAACATTCTACACCCCTGCAGGCTCTGTGCACCGGAAATAGCTTTTTTTTAAAAACCCAATTTCGCCCGAAGTAATTCGGCCGAAACTAATTTTTGCAAGTTTTCGCGAAGTCACCAATCGAATTTTTGAGAAATTCGCCCATCCTAATCTTTGGGGGAACAGCAATCCCCTTACTTCAGAACCTCTCAGCCAACCTTTAAGAAAACATCATGTCTTGCAAAACAGAGTGAGGAGTAGAGTTTTGGGCAAATAAAATTCCTAATGATTTGGAATTTGTTTAGAATTTCGGGAAAAAAAATTTCAATTCTGCACAAAGGGCTAATTCATGGTAATTCGTGGGAAGAACAAATTTTTTTAAAAATGGCCATGAGCACAGGGCATGACGGGGGCAAGAACAAAGGGGAGGGAAAAGGAAAAAACCCCCCAATTGCATGGAGGCTGAAGCAATCAGCCCATGGGGTTTTCTGTGACATCACAGCCCAAAAAAACATCGGGGCTGCTCAGCACTATATTGCACTCAGTGAAAAAAGAAATCCGTTTTTTTACTTCTGGGGTGAAAACCTTCTGGGTTTACCCTGTTCCCAAACATTTTATTTAGTTTTTTTTTTATTTTTGTGTGGATTTTTATAAATTTTAGGGTGGGTTTTTATTTCTCCCCATACACCCTGAATTTCTGGGTTACTCTGTAGGCTATTCTATTTTTTTCCAAGTAATTTCTCCCTTTTTGTGGGGGAATTTGAGTCAAAACAGGGGTGTGTATTTTCTTCCCATACACGCCAAATTCTCGTTCATTCTGTAGGGGTTTTTAAAACCCAAGGGTTAATTTACCTCTTTCTGTGGGGTAATTTAGCAAATACAGGTGTTTGGATTTCTGCCCCATACACCCGAAATCCATCGGGTTTATTATGTAGGCTTTCTATTTTATACCAAGGGTTAATTTTTCCTTTGTTTGGGGAATTTAAGTCCAATAACAGGGTGGTTTTAAAAATACAACATCTTCAATAAACAAAGGTCTGTTTTTATTGTAAATTTTTTTTTTAATCAAACGTATTCAGACAGAGGTGGCAGGGTCTTCCAAAGGAGTGGCCAGTGGCACAAATGTTCCTGGAGCAGGCACAGGTCGCAGCACAGTAAGGGGACCTCGCTGAGGCCAAAGCTACTTGTGTCATCTAGTGGTCGTGTGTTGATCACCAAGCCAACGGTTCTTGATTGGTTGACTAGGTCATCCACTTCCTCCTAGATGACATCTGACAACCCCAGCAAAGAGTCTGTGGGTTCGTGAGACAAAACCCTTAATTGGCATGGCCCAGGAGCAGGTCAGGGCCCCTCACCTGTCCTCAACCCGCCTCTGTCCTGTTCGGTTCCCTCAGTCAGAGAACTACTATGTGGTCTGGGTTCTGCGCCACTATACAGCGAGGACAAACTATTTGAGGACAGTCAGCAACTACTTGGCAGCAAAGAGGTGGGGCAGACATCCGCTGCTTCTTGCAGTAGACGGGAAAGTAGTGATGTGGAGAGTGGCATGGGAGGTTATGTTGTGAGCGGTCAGGCTCTGCATACCGAGACCATTGAGGAGGACAGCAGTGATGGGCAAACACTAATCGATGATGATGTAGCCGATCGCACTTGGGAGCCAGGTGAAGCAAGGGCTTCATCATCATTGTCGGGAAAAGAGGGCGTCAGCTTGCATGTCAGGCAGCGGCTCAGCCAGCAAGTCGATAGTGTGGCTGTGAGTCAGCAGGATGGCAGCAGTGCGAGGTCGGGAGCCAAATGGCCACAGGGTAGACCACCCGCTTCACAGGTCCAAGAAAGTATTTGCACAGGGGCTCATCGAGAAAGTGGTGGTAGTAGTCAGTCAGTGCAGAGCGTTGGCGGTAAAATCAACTACTCGGCGGTGTGGCAGTTTTTTGCCAAGACACCGGAGGAGCCGAATATGTGTACATGTAGAATTTGTGGGCAAAAAGTGAAACGTGGCCAGGGAGCTAACGTTGGCACCAAGGCCCTGCATCAACACATGCAGCATCACCATTCAGTTGCCTGGGAGAAACGTGTCCCAGATGTGGTGGTCCATCCTGCCGCAGCAACAGCAGCAGCACCCAGTGGCATGCATTCCATTTCAACCAGTCAAGGTTCCACAACCTCTGCCAAAGGGACCCAGTAATTCTGCATTTGTTTTTGACAAACGTAAGTACTGGACAAAGTCATTCATTTCTGGGTGCCACACATCTGCTGCCAGTTGCTCCATCTACCACCCACCATCTTTACCGGAGTCTGGTATTGCCACCCACCTCCCCACTGTTCACTAGACCATTATTTAGACATCTGATGCTGCCGCCACCTCCACACTGTGTCATTGTGCCAATCTGTGGCCTATTCATGCTGCTACCACCTCCACAATCTGTCATTTGCCACTCTGTGGCCTACTCATGCTGCTGCCACCTCCACACTATGTCATTATGCCACTCTGTGGGCTACTTATGCTGCTGCCACCTTCACACTCTGTCATTGTGCCACTCTGTGGCCTACTGATGTTGCTGCCACCTGCTTAACCTGTCATTGTGCCACTCTGTGGCCAACTGATGTTGCTGCCACTTCCTCAACCAGTCATTGTGTCACTCTGTGGCCTAGTGATGTTGTTACCACCTCCCCACTATGTATTTGTGCCACCCTGTGGCCTACTGATATTGCTGCCACCTCCACACTCTGTCATTTTGTCACTCTGCGGCCTACTGATGTTGCTGCCACCTCCTCAACCTGTCATTGTTCCACTCTGTGGCCTACTGATATTTCTGTCACCTCCATACTCTGTGATTGTGCCACTCTGTGGCCTACTGATGTTGCTTCCACCTCCATACTCTGCCATTGTGCCACTCTGTGGTCTACTGATGTTGCTGCCACCTCCACACTCTGTCAATGTGCCACTCTGTGGCCTACTGATGTTGGTGCCAGCTCCTAAATTTGTTGTTTGCCACTCTGTGGCCTACTGATGTTGTTGCCACCTCCACACTCTGTGATTGTGCCACTCTTATTACTCATGCTGCTGCCAACTGACCACTGTCTCACTTGAACACCCTTTGGTTTCCTAATGCTGTTTCTACCCTCCACCACTCTATGATGTTGCCACTATGTTTGGTTTTCTCCTTCTTTTAATCTGTCAGAAGGAATGAAAAGGACAAACAACTGATTGAAGTCGTAACACCAGTATGACATGGTCTTTTGTTTGCATCAGGATTGTCTGATGATTAGGTAGCCAAAAGCAGGAGTGGATACAGAACACAGAATACATGCAAATATCCCATTTACTGGTCATCTCTGTTTTGGATCAACTCATATTTGTTTTTGGCTTTAGCAATACTGATGGATTATTGACCGATTGAAAGCGGACACTGACGGATGAAAGGAAGGGCAAAATGATCAGTGACGTCAACGCAAAATTACTGCCGACACCCTCTCCCCTCTTTGGGGGGGCTCTACATGTATCAGCGTTTAACAGAACAGGTTCTGTCATAATCTGTGGAATCATCTCATGGTGTAAAAGGAGTGCGCTCTTTGACGCTATTGTAGGATCTTGGCCCTCAGTTCAGTTCTTTCCAACTGGCGCTGATATTACCTTGTCAGGCTGTGTTCCCACTTCAGTTATTTGGTCAGTTTTGCCCCTGTAACTTGCCCAGAGAAGTGAAGTGTGAAGCGATTCAAAGAGCGGTGCTTGTCATCTGTGTCATACTAAAAAACAGCATTGGATCAAGACCAAACCACGCTCCCTATGCATATTTGAGCATGACACAATATTCTACAACACCATAGAGGGTCGCCGCAGCCAAGAAATAGCTGTTTTTTAACGCAATTCGCCGCAAATAAATTCGAAAGATTTTTTTGCAGAAGATTCTGCGAATCTGGAGAACCGAATTTTTGAGAAAATCTCCCATCTCTAGTGAGGAGCCCAAGATTTGTCTTGATCAGCATATTGTTCATAGGCTTTCATGATGAGAGCTGTCATGGTGTGTCTTTGAGGCATTGTATTTTCCAAAAATGTAACAGAAGATATTGCGACTGTTCCACTACTGATGAGACATTTTAGCTATGTCAGCTCATACCGTAGTAGTTTATACCTGTTTAGATTTGAAACAACTTGCAGAATCTTTGCAAGCAGGTTTTACAGCGTCTGCAGTCTGCATCTAAACATGTCTAGATTTTTCTAGGTATGCCTAGTTTGTAACATTTTCACTGTAACATTGTAACATTTCATTGTAACAATTTGCAAAGTTTTGCAACGTCAGTGAAATGCATGAAATGTATGCCTTTGCGTGACAACTAATTACATAACAACACATATATTGTGGACAATACATGGACATCCTAAAAATATTAAAAAAGGCAGATGATTTAAGATAAAAAATATCTGGCAGAACAATTTCAAGGTGATTTTATAACCAGCAGCTCACCTTATGTAAGATACATCCAAAAGGTGTTCAGGAAGTACAATCTTTATTGTTCAATGTAACCCATGCTCCCCAGTATCATAATGCAAAACTGCATACTGAAAAAATATCTTACATTAGGTATTTGTCAATATTTTGGCCAAAATATGCAAGCTCACAACTCAAATCAAGGGTCACTATTGTCTTGAAAGTACTTACATTAACTTTACAAGTAATTAATAAAAAAATGGGATGTCATTTACTTAAAACACAGAAAGAAAGCTATAATTACTGCTACAGAGGCATATCAAAAAATCCATTCCCGTTAGGAGGCAAACATTTCCCAGTGCTAAGTCGCACTGTTGCAAAATACTGATGAACGATCACTCATACACCTACTATGTATGAGTGGTGTGACTACTTGGTACATGCCTGCACAAAAGTTAAAAACCAGTTGACACCAGGACGCAGTATAGCCTCAGTACCATACAAAACTCTTGCATAATCAATGAGTCCGCACCTGTTCACAGGCTTCTTTGTCTATGTAGCTGATGTTTAGCATATAGCATGTACCTGCTTCATAATCATTTAAAGAAAACAGAAAAAAAAACTGTCACAAAATAAAACCAGTTAGGAAAAGAATATTTATTAGTATCTGATTTTATTTGTTAAAAAAAAGAAATAAAAATATTGGTGATAGATTCACTGTATGACTTTGTTGTTGGCTGTTCAGCTAACTTTAGTCTGCAGTGCTTTTTGCAAAAAAAAAAAAAAAAGTGAAAAAATAGATGTGAAAAACATAGTCAAAAATACTGGTGGGGGCAATTTATTAAGTGATTTAAGCCAGCATTCTGGTAAAGAAGTCATACATTTTTGCAAAAGCTTTATTTGTATATTACAGAAATTATAAATGTATAGTATCTCAGAGTATATATAG
The DNA here is from genome assembly GCA_025379985.1 of Phyllomedusa bahiana. Taxonomy (NCBI): domain Eukaryota; kingdom Metazoa; phylum Chordata; class Amphibia; order Anura; family Hylidae; genus Phyllomedusa; species Phyllomedusa bahiana. Next base: position 19,009 of record JAODAL010058390.1, read on the forward strand.
GGAATCACAGATATAGAACATAACTCTTAAAATATACACTACAACAAAAAAAAAATTCTTCCAATATAAATATCACAAATCATGGCATCAGGTCATAAAAATAATGTAAATAAAGGGTAGGGTTACTCATTAATGTTGCATTCGTCTACATATCTTATATTCTGTATTGCTTATGGGAATTAACCCCCAAGAGCAGGCAATGTAGCAACTTTGACTCACACAGTGAACAATGTTGCATTCAACTGGAATTGAATGCAACATTACTTAAGGGACTTAACCCCTAAGAGCAAGCCATGTAGAAACTTTGGCCCTACTTAACTTCCTGAACTTATACTTAACAGGGTGATCACCCTGAAAAGGGTGATCCCGCGGGTAAGACACTGTTAAACCCTATTAAATTCCCTAAACTAATATATATAACCGAGATATGTTTCCACAAAAAATTGTTTCATCAGTGGGCTAATTTGAACAAGATAAGGAGATGTGATCCTGGATACTTGTGCTTATAAACTATTATGGAAAAAAGCCAGCATCAAAACTTGTTTAATCTTCATGCACGGAAGCACGATAAAAGAAACGGCTAAACATGTAACTTTATGAAGAAATATCCAGCACGCACAAAGGTATTCCCCATTAAAAATATATGCAAATTTATTTGTACAAAAATTTAAAATAAAGCAACGAAGCACTCACCAGCAAAGCAGTATTCAGTGGTCAGTAACAATAGAGACATGGAGATGAAAAAATGACGCTAAGGCGTTTTGGGCTTAAAGATGTGTACGCCCTTACTCATAGCAGCCATAGCAGCTTATAAACTATGCGTGGGGCAAAACATCCATATGGCTGGTAAACACCAGTATCCAGGATCACACGCCTTCTGGTTAAGTCATTTAAGTAATCCGGAATATACAGTTCCAGTTGAGTGCAGCATTGCACTCTGTGTGGGTCAAAGTCTCTACATTGCCTGCTCTTAGGGGTTAACACCCAGCAATTCAGAATATATAGTTTGTAGATGCATGCAACATTGATGAGTAATGCTACCCTTTATTGACCTTATTTGTATGACCTTTTACCATCGTTTGTGATATTCATATTGGAAGAAAAAAATATTTTTTATAGGGTATATTTACTGTATTAAGAGTTATGTTTTAAGGGTATTTGTTTCTTCTCTATATTGGATACCCCACAAGCTCCCCACAAATATACAAATAGTAATCAGTACTTTTCCTCTTGCCTCTTTGGTGCGTTCCAAATACCAGAAATCACTGCTGTCGGCTTCATAAAACACCGGGCATTCTCTCTGCTGTCCAGACAGCTACAGCATTCATTCTCCTGTGCCTCTCCAGCTCTGTACCTCCTCCAGATTCTTCAGCATCTCTCCTACATATATTCTTTATCTTATTTATGGCTCTTATCACCCATTTACTTCACCTCATATTTAGCGACCATGTATATTCCCTTCCTCCCCCTCTTGTCTCCCTAAACATTTTTGTTTTTCTACTCTCTGTATCACTTCTAATTTACCCTAAGCAATGGTCTTCTACATTTACTCTCTACCCCTATACCTCCTAAATCTATAAATTTTTTTGTTTATGCTTTGATTCTCTCTACCTTTTTCCCACTTTTCTTTCTTTCTTTTTCTCTTTTATAGTCTCCATTAAACATTTGTTCCATAATTTGTTACTTACACTATGTTTTTCATTTTCAAACAATTCTGATGACGACCTTGTTGGCCGAAAACATTCAATTGGTCTGGCGTCCTCTCTAATGCTTATATATTCATATGCTGTTTAATCTACTGGAGATCTGTCTATTCTATGCACAAATAAATCACGAGTTTGCTTGAAATCTGCGGTGTGCTGTAGATTTTTGGATACATCCTAATGATGTGCTATCACTTTAATTAATGGGATTACCTCTTTAGTCACACAAGCTTATCAGCAAACAAATATGCACAAATATGTAGTTGAAAATTTAGACATTGACCCTCACTGTTTGACATAAAGTTAGACAATGTAAACTTAGACAGGTAAAAAAATGCACCCGATTTAATACAGTGGCTCATGCTTCTTGGTAAATTGGTGTAGCTTTAGAATTGCTTTTAAACCATTTTTTTGCTTACTTTCTATGCCAGATTTTGGCACAATTTTGGTGCAGATTTTGGCCCATCATGTCGCAATATAGCAATGACCACTTTCCCATGAGGCCATGCCCAGTTTCAATAAGCCACGTTCATCTGTTAAGCAGTGTGCAGAAACTGACTTGAGCCCATAATAAATGTGTTTGGGACATGCTGTGACACGCTGCGCCAAAATTGCATTTTAAGACACTTTTCTGGTGCACCCACATTAGTAAATGAGGGCCATTATTTCCACTGAAAGTGCCATAAAATGTGCAAAGGACTTGACACAGTTAATATGTTTCTCCAACCAACCATTTGGCTATATTATGTATTATATTGTATATATTAATTACCAATCAACCAAAGAACATCTAGATAGTAGATTTATAGTTAGCACAAACATACAGAAGGACACTCTGAATAAAGATCACATGTCTCATTTGACCACTATTATACAATTCACGCAATTGTAAAAATAACAGGCACTTTGGAATAAAATCTAAAGTCCTACATCTTGTACCTTAAGTGTATTAATAGGCAACATTAAATTTTCTCTTTTTTCTCATGTGTTACTGAGGTTAAAAATAAGCTTCCTAAAAGTTGTGTTGCAGGAAAAAGAAATAGTGAAAATGGTAATTACAGCAACTAATTGCATGATACAAAGGCTATAGTAGACTAACCCCTGAAAAAATGTTTTATACTGTTCTTTGATTAATCACAGATGGCGATTTGTCAAATGTTTCAAGTGTCGGTCACTTTCAAATACTGCAATAGATGTGAACTGACCCTATTTGCTAGTTCAACCTTGCCAGTGTCTGCTGCATACCAATAAATGAAAGGGACAGCTGTCTAAAAGTAGATTTTTGGTTGTAACATCCTTAATCCAGAATTCTGTACACACACTCCTTATAGTAATAGGATTACATGCAATGTCAAAAGCAAATAATCCACAGAATTTAGTCCAATTAAAACAGCTTAAAAAAGA
>JAODAL010058391.1:0-22115 GCA_025379985.1 Phyllomedusa bahiana
CCTGGTTATCCCCACTTGGGCCCCAGGGAAAAAAAAAATTACGGTTTGGAACTCCCACTCGGCTCGGCAAAACCCAAAAGTTCTCTGAACGGTGCAGAGTCCACCAGGGAAAAGGGAGGACTTGCATACAAAATTGGGACAGGAGCACGGTCATGCTGCCCCTTAGGGGGTTGGGACGCAAAATGTTTCTTTTTGCAATCGCCCCCGAACGACTGCTGGCGCCTGAGTACGAGGAGCAGGAGCATCGGACCGGGAGAAGATGGAAAAGAGAAACAGCCCCCTTTGCGAGGTGGTGAGCCTTGACTGCTGCAATGGCTGGTCCCCCCGGGGGCTGCTGATGCTGTTGCTGCGGGGCAGGATGGACCACCAAATCTGAGCCACGTTTCCCCAAAAGCCACGGATGGTGAGCTATGTGTTGACGCGGGCCGTGGGCCAATTTAGCTCCGGGCCAGCTTCTTTTTTCCCCCACGATTTAAAAATTCCCCATTTTGGGCTCCCCCGGTTTTAGCAAAGAACTGCCACATGCCGATATTGTTTTTACCGCCAACGCTCCGCATGATGACTACTCCCGGTGCCGTGAGCCCCTGTGCCGCTTTTTTCTGGCCCTGGAAGCGGGTTTTTTCCCCTTGGGGCCGCTTGGCCCCCGCCCTACACAGTGCTACCCTGCTACTCACGGCCCCCCAAAACCCATTTGCTGGCTGCCCGCTGCCTAAAGGCAAGCTAGCCCTTTTTCCCCTACGATGATAAGCCCTTGCCTCCCCCGGCTCCCAATGGGGTCGGCTACATATCATCTATTTGGGTTTTATCGCACTGCTGTCCTCTTCACCGGGTTTTTATGCAAGGCTGACCCCCCACAACATGACCTCCCTGCCCCTTCCAAAATTAATTTTTTTTTCCGCCCTATGCAAGAAGCGGGGGTATTGGCCCCATTTTCGGCCAATAGCTGGAGCCTCCTCAAATTTTTCTTCCCCGCTATAAGTGGCGCTTAGCCCAGACCCCGTAGATCCTGGCTGAGGGAACCCGGGTGGGACAGGGCGGGTTGAGGACAGGGGAGGGTTGTGTTGACATTCCCCCGACTCTTGGCTGGGGGGTTTTCAAATGTATCTGGGGGGAAGTGGATGCCTAGTCAACCAAACAAGAACCCTTGGGGTTTTGGGCAGCAAAGGCCCCTTTGATGACAGGGCAGTTGTGGCTCACCGAGTGCCCCTGCTGCGAAATCCCCCCGCTGTGCTGCGATCTGGGTTGCCCCGGAATGTTTGTGCCACGCCCCCTGCAGGTGAAGAGCCCGCCCCTCTCTGTCGACAACTGTTTGTTTAAAATGACAGACACGTTTGATGAAAAAATTCTTATATGATAAATACACACCTGTTTTGACTCCAAATGAACCCCCAAGAAGCTTGGGGAACCCTTGGGTAAAATTGCGCTCCACAAATGGGCAGGAAAAAATTTTTTGTATTGTCATTTAAAAACACTGTGTATTTTTTGAATTAAAAGCACAAAAGGTAAAAATTAACCCTTCGGTAGAATTTTGCTACAGGCAAAATTGCTTCTTTGGCTGAAAAAAAAAGTTTCTTTTAGTGACCACAACAGAAAATAATGCTAATTTTAACCCTGGGTTAAATTGCGCAAAAAAATTGAGCAACCCCAAAAATACCAGCTTTGTAGTGTGTTAAATGGCGTGTAATTTTCGGTAAAAAACAAGAGAAAAATTTAATTAATATTCGGTTTGAATTATGTACGGGAAAAAAGTCTTTTTTGGGGGTGAAAAAGACGGTTTTTTTATGATCAAACCGAACAAAGCTTTTTAAACCCCTGGATGTAATTTCGCAAAAGAAATTTAGCAACCAAAAAAAAGTGGTATTTGGATTTAAAATCCGGGTTTTTTTAAATGAATCAGCGGAAAAAAGGCTTGTAACCCCTTTAATTTCAATGTGCTGTGAGCAGATAGCATTAAAATGTATTGCAGTGATTGGGTGACACGGACTTCAGTTCCAAAACCCACAAAATCAAAAATTTGAAAGTTAAGAAAACAGTCTCTGAAAAGCGTGAAAACCCCCCAAAATCGCTGTATAAAAAGAGTTCTTTGTAAAGATATCATTAGCAGCGTGGCAGCACCTTCCCTAATCAGTAAATGAGAGCGGTATTAGCTCCCAGCGTCGCGGCCGGAATTTTATAGTGCGGTGACGTCACAGAATCCCGCCGCTCTCTGATTGGCTTCATCTCTGCACATGTCATGTAGGCTATGCCCTTCTTCCTCCCAGAGTTCTTTGCCCCATGTAACGCCATGTGCTCGCAGCCATTTTATCAATCAAAAGCACATTTCGTTCATGCAAAGTACCCAAAACTTCGACTTCGTTCAGAACCAAAGTTTTCCTGAAATTCTAAATGAATTCCACTTCATTAGAATCAATTCGCCCATCTCTAATGGATCGGCATCCTGTGATCTCACTGAGAGTGCACTATTTCTCATTTATTCAGATACTGCATCTAAAGTGTTAAACAGCAGGGAACAGGGCCAGCTTCATTCCCTGTTGTTAGTGCTGAGTGTCAGCTGCATTTCGAAGCTAACACCAACCTCCTATTTTGTGAACTTAAAAAGTAAGCCTGCTACATATTTTCTTACCGGCACCATACATAATGTGTCGTTAAGGGAATAAACAAGTAGGCAAAGGTAAATTAAAATTATTACTAAATATGTTGTTGTTCTGTTTTTGCTTTCTTTCAGAGTTAGAGCAGTTTTCTCTCCTTTTTGTGTACACAAGTTCCCTAAGTTACTGATCACTTCTCTCTGTTCTTGCCCTAGGTGGTATGGTGATGTCACTTACTGACATGTCTTATCAGCATGGAGCTTTTTAATGTTTCTTACTGACAAACTTTAGCCACCTAGAGCTCTATAGCTTTGTGCCTGCTGTTAAAATCCTTCCTTTACCAACAGCATGAATAGGAAGTTGAAGCCTTAAAGGGGTTTTCTCATCACTGGCTGGCTTTCGCAGACATTGAGCTGTTTCTGTCTGTTACAGCTTCAAATCCAGAGGCGTGTCTCTCTTCCCAGTAGGCATGTGTTCCCTCACTGAAAACTGGTAACATCATCATTCTGTGTGAGCAGTGGAAAGGAGAGAATGTCACAGCTCCACAGACCTCCTGCAATGGTTCTCATGCCTGTAGAGCTGTCAGCTCCATCCCAGGCTGCACAGGCTCCTTGTATCCAGAACACATGTATTAGTGTAAACAGTTATATATAAGTATGACCTGATGCAACAAATGTGAGAAATGCACTCTTCTCCCACCTCTTTTATCAGGCATGAGGTAGAGTAGAACAGAGTGTATAAGGCTGTGTTATATGGGGGAGGGTAGCAGTGTATAAGGCTGTGTTATATGGGGGGAGAGAGAGTGAATCTAGCAGCTAGAGACTCAGTAATTGCCCAGGTTCTTCACATATGGCTAGAAGATGAGCACAGAGGAGCTCAGGCAGTTTTTATTACACAGCCAGAGGGGAGTACGCACAGAGTGCAGGCAGTCAATCACAGCACAGGGGGCGTGTCACATTCAGGGGGCATGTCACAACAGGCTGAATGAGATTTCAGTCAGCCAATCACAGAAAAGGGGGCGTGGCCCAAATACAGGATGCTGTTTTTGTCATTTTTCATAAATTCTTTTCATTGCAGCCAGATGTTACCTTAGAGAGGATTTCCAGATCAATATTATTTAATACATTTATGACATTGCACCAGTAAAACTTAAAAACTCTTTACTCATCTCCCTACTCACTTCTGTTGCAGAATTGACATCTGTTTACATCTGACTGCTGAGATTGGCATGTGATCACTACAGCAAATCACTGGCTCCAGTGGTCATATAGCATTGGCTGATTTCAACCCTCTCAGCTGTTTGCTTTCGAACAGTGGAATGGCGGGGAGAGTATTTTTTTTTTTACTTTATTGAAGAAACAGTATCTTTCATTTTATTTTAATGTGTTCTCATATCTAATGCAATTACTAACATTGTACAAATATGATCACTAGTTAAATTCACTACTTACTTACAGGAGTTGTGTGAGAAACTCCAAAAATAAGAACATAGAATGGAGGAATACTAAAGATAAGTGTCAATATATCCACAAAAAGAAAGATCAACAAATGTTGTTTATTTCAAAATATGATGCCCATTCAAAAATGATAGCTAGTACTATCCGCAAATGGTGGGGTATTTTACAAAATGACCCCAAGTATTGGAGATTGTTTTCCACACCATCTAGAGTTGTATACAAGAAAGGAAAGATTATAGGAAACTATCTCATTAGAGCTGATATCCTGAAGAATAAACAGCAAAGGGTTAATGCTTTGGGTAGTCGACAAACTGGCACTTTTCCATGCATGTCTTGCCAACATTGTTCTGGCATAATTAAGGGATCTGAAATATTGCATCCTACAATGGGACATAAAATTAATGTTAAAGGGTATTTTACGTGTGATTCAAAGAATGTCATCTATTCCATAAAATGCCCAAGTGGCAAATTGTATATAGGGCAGACGACTCGTAAGATCAAGATAAGGTTGAATGAACATAAGTCCTGTATTAGAAGTTTTAAAAGTAGAACGGAAGAGGATGCGGTAACGCATCCCACTAATACTGAGTAGTTTGGGGAAACATCGCTTGCTAGGCATTTCAGGGAGGCTAAGCACAATATTAGTGAACTACGCTGGCAGGTGATTGAACAAGTGTTTTGTCCAGTGGAACAACAACTTAAACAGAAGCTCCTGAGAAAGGAGATATTTTGGATCTTCACACTAGACATGCTAACACCTAAAGGTCTTAAATGAAGAGTGTAATTTTAACGTTTATATGTAAGTATATGTTTATATTGTCTGTGTATTGTTATATGTTATAAACATTGTTTTTAAATCAATTGATCATTGATCTAAAAACCGCAAGTGCAATATACATTATGGGCCACATGTATGAATCCCGCCGGGTCGAGGCGCCGTTTTCCGCCAGTTTTCCGGCGGAATCTGCGCCTGATTTATGTCGCGGCCGGGCGGCGCTCATACATATCATGTAAAGTCCGCCGCGCCTCGCCAGCGTATGAGGCGAAGTGCGGGGACATGGGCGCTGTGCGGCGCTGCGCCTATGCTTCGCCGTCCGAGGAAGTGCACTCATACATGCGGGTAAAAGTCCGCCGCGCCTCGCCAGTGTGTGGGGTGCAGTGCGGGACTTAGGCGCCGTGCGGGACTGCGCCGAGAATCTGTTCCGAGGCGTGTCTGGCTGGAGCGGCGAGAAATCATTCCTGATGTCGGTGCGGAGTAATGAAGCAAAAACATCGCCTTTATAAAGGCGTTCTACATTTTTTGGGTCTAAATCCTCCGTCCGAGGCGAAGTGAAGCAGGATCGGAACATGCGAGGAAGCGGATCGAAGATCGCGACAGAAGTCTCGGCGCTCCGCTCCGTGCAGCAGGAGTGTGATTCCCGAAAAAATCGCCTTTATAAAGGCGGAAAACAGTGTCAGAAAGGAGCTGAATGTACAAAATACACTTCTTAAAAAATAAAATCACTTTCCCAAACTCGAGAACGGCACAATATCAAGAAAATATGATATTGGAAATTGCCGGGAAATACAGTAATTCAAATCCTGAAACCTATTCTCATTGGTCGGCATAAACCGGCCAATCAGATAGGAGCGACAAAGTCCCATTCTAGCCTATGGAGAAGTTTAGACCAATCAGAATAGGAGCGACAAAGCCCCATTCTAGCCTATGGAGGAGTTTGGACCAATCAGAATCCACGGCGGGACAGTTAAAAATACAGTAAAAAGGCTGCAAAGAGCTGATTGGGCTGAGCTAGCGGGGCTCGCCTAGCTCGGCCAATCAGACATGGAGCGACAAAGTTCCCATTCTAGCCTATGGAGAAGTTTAGACCAATAGAATAGGAGCGACAAAGCCCCATTCTAACCTATGGAGGAGTTTTGGACCAATCAGAATCCACGGCGGACAGTTAAATAAAAGGAAAAAGGCTGCAAAGAGCTGATTGCTGAGCTAGGGGGGCTCGCTAAGCTCGCCAATCACAGCGCAAGCTACTTTCTCATAGAGTTCTATGGAAAACAAATGGTTTGTGATTGGCTAAGTTAAAAGAGGCACGCTTATTTGGACCAATGGGAGAGTGAGCGACGCTCCTATGGGTTTTCTAATGCAATCTGAAATCAAACTGTATATGGCCGAAATCACATTATAACACTACACAAGTTGCCCACGATGTGTATATAAAAGGAATCCTAATATGTGGCTAACGAAAAAAAAAATAATTCCCTAAAATCATGTTTATTTCTTTATTTTCGTTGCCAGATCAATAGTATGGGTGCATCGAAAATAAAAAAAAACATGTTTTAGGGAATTAAATTTTTTTTTTCGTTAGCCACATATTTGGATTCCTTTTTATACACATTTGTGACAACTTGTGTAGTGTTTTTTAATGTGATTTCGGCCATATACAGTTTGATTTTAGATTGCATTACAAAACCCATAGGGGCGTCGCTCGCTCTCCCATTGGTCCAAATTACGGCGGCTCTTTGAAATTAGCCAATCACAGAGTGCGCTCAGAATATCTTTTCCCCATAGAACTCTATGAGAAAAATAGCTCCCGCTCTGATTGGGTAATTGGACGACCCCCGCTGCTTCAACCAATCAGCTCATTTCGCCTTTTTACTGTATTTTGAACTGTCCCGCCTTTGAATATGATTGGTCCATTTTTCTCCATAGGCCCAGAATGGGGCTTTGTCGCTCCTATTTTTGATTGGTCAATTCTCCTCCATAAGGATAGAATGGGACATTGTCGCTCCTATTCTGATTGGCTGGTTTATGCCGACCAATGAGAATAGCTTAAACAATTTGAATTACTGTATTTCCCGGCAATTCTCTCTATGGCAATTCCCTAGTAGCGCCGGTCTCGGCGACAACGGTGTTGTTCGTTTTTTTAACTTCTTTATTTTTATACAATTGTTTTGCTCTTTAACTGATCATGTATTACACTTAATAAAAAAATTTTTTTTTTATTAATACTTCAGCCGCACGGCGTGAGCGCCGAGATTATTTATTCTCCCCTTTGACTATAATTGGGGGAAAATAGCTCGCGCCTCTGATTGGTTTGGATAGCCAAGCTCCCGCTAGCTCAGCCAATCAGCTCTTTTCTGTCTTTTTACTGTATTTTTGAATTATCCCGCCGTGGATTCTGATTGGTCCAAACTCCTCCATTTGGATAGAAGGGACTTTGTCGCTCCTATTCTGATTGGCTGGTTTATGCCGGGCCAATGAGAATAGGTTTCAGAATTTGATTACTGTATTTCCCGGCAATTTCCAAATCATATTTCTTTATATTGTGCCGTTCTAAAAGTTTGGAAAAAAAAAAATTTTTTTAATTATGTGTATTTTGTACATTTCAGCTCTTTTTCTGACACTGTTTTCCGCCTTTTTAAAAAGGCGATTTTTTTTCAGGAATCACACTCCTGCTGCACGGAGCGGAGCACCGAGACTTCTGTCGCGATCTTCGATCCGCTTCCTCGCATGTTCCGATCCTGCTTCACTTCGTCTCGGCCGGAGGATTTAGACCAAAAAAACCAGGTCTGCTTGTCGGAGCTGCCGAGCGCCGCGATTTGGCGAGCCGCGATGGTACATGCCTCGGACTATCCGAGCGCGCCGCGTTCCGCCCCGGAACGCCTACACCGCGCCCCACCACGCCCACTGCCCGCCTACTGCCCCCCCTTCATGCGGGGGCCGCAGCCGAAAGTGCCGAACGCTGCGTCCGACAGCGGGATTCGGGCTGGGAGGCGCAGTGTACGCCAGAAAACTGGCGTAAAGCCCCTTCATACATGTCGCCCTATGTGTTTACATATCTATAGTATGTGTCTTATGGCTTAAGAAGAAGCCTAAATAAAGCTTTGCAGAAGATTTTTTTGCTAATTGAATATTGGAGTGTTTCGCTATTTTTGTACAAGTGTAAATATACTGTATGTCACAATACAGTGTTCAAAGTATTTTCAAATGCTGTTATATTACATTGAATCGCCATGTTGAATCTTTCTCCTCAATGGGATAGTGGACAGATCTACATTGCTCGTTGCGCTGTTTGAAAATTACATTTCCCACAAAAGCTTGATTCCTCCCAGCTGAGCTATTAATTTTACATACTACATCCACATCAAATTTATACATATAAAAAACTGTAATTTTAATCATAGGTACACTTCAACTGTGAGTGACAGAATCTAAAAAAAAAAACAATAAAAAAATCACATTGTATGATTTCTAAATAATTAATTTGCATTTTATTGCATGAAATAAGTATCTGATCACCTACCAATCAGCAATAATTCTGGCTCTCACAGACCTGTAAGGTTTTTCCTTAAGAAGCTCTCCCACTCTGCACTCATTACCTGGATTAATTGCACCTGTTTGAAAGACACCTGTCCACACACTTAATCACACTCCAACCTCTCCACCATGGCCAAGACGAAAAAGATTTCTAAGGACACCAGGGACAAATTAGTAGACCTACATAAGGGTGGGATGGGCTATAGGTCAATAAGCAAGCACCTTGGTGAGAAGGCAACAACTGTTGCTGCAATTATTAGAAAATGGAAGAAACACAAGATGACCGTCAATCTTCTTTGGTCTGAGGCTCCATGCATGGCAAGATCTTGCATCAGGTCAGGAATCAGCCCAGAACTACACAGAAGGACCTGGTTAATGACCTGAATACAGCTGGGATCACAGTCTCAAAGACTACTGTTAGTGACACACTATGCTGTCATGGATTAAAATCCTGCAGGGCACACAAGGTCCCCCTGCTCATGCCAACACATTTTCAGGCCCATTTAAAGTTCGCCAATGAGGCCATATATCATGAGATTTTGGCCAACAACCTTTTTCAGTAATAGCATTGAAGATGGGTTGTGACTGGATCTTCCAGAAGGACAATGACCCTAAAAACATGAACAGGGCAACTAAGGAGTAGCTCTATAGGATGCATTTCAAGGTCCTGGAGTGGCTTAGTCAATCTCCAGACCTGAACCCAATTGAAAATCATTGCAGGGAGCTGAAAATCAATGTAGCCCAGGGACAGCACCAAAACCAGGAAGATCTGGAGATCTGTATGGAGGAGTGGGCCAAAAACCATCTGCTAGTCGACCTACGGGAAATTTGGCCACCTCTGTAATTTTGAACAAAGGTTTCCGACCAAATATTAAGTTCTGTTTTTCTTTTGTACAAAGTTTTTTTCAAGCAATAAAATGTAAATTATTATTTAAAAATCAGACAATGTGACCCTGGGTTTGTTTTTAGATTCTGTCTCTCACAGTTGAAGTGTACCTCTTTTAAAAAATTAACCTCTCCTCTTTGTATGTGGGAAAAACTTGCAAAATTAAAATGAAACAAATACTTATTTTTCCCGCTGTAGGTATATATTTATAGTAATGTACACACATATGTATGCACACTTTTATTTGAAACAGATTCCTTTCTACTCTGCAGAGACATCTCTCACACCACAGGTCTGTCTGTGATGTCAGTCAGCCTAACCCAGAGGTAACTCGGAGTCTGTAATACCGCCTGCACTATGCATTCCAGGATAGGTTTATCCACAGGAAGGAGCCCAGGGGCCCTTTTTCTTTGCTAAATGAGAACCCCTAGACAAAATGAGCAAACTTTTCTTTTAAAGGGTTTTTTTAGTTTTTTTTTATGACTTGTATTTAGGGTTTTTTTTTCTTCTTTTCCCAAAAAACCTTTTTAATGTAATGGTCTTTAAAAGGATTTTTTGGGGTTAAAAAACTATTCTTTGCAGGGCATGGAAAAAATTTGGGGAAAAACATAGTTACATATTGGACTCTCCCGTTGAGTCCCGGAGGCCGGTCCATTCATTCCGGAAGTAACAGTGAACAGTCAACGTTCAAATATCAAGTGCAGTCAATCACAGGCCACAACGTCATGTGCACATATCTGCTGTGACCTATGACTGACTGCACCTTTACCATGAACGATAAAATTTCAGTGGTACAGCGGGGATTAACAGACCGCCCGCAGAGACTGAACGGGAGCATGATTAAGTATGATTTTTAGCTTCTATTTTATACCATGCCCAGACCGATCATGCTGCAATCCAGCTACTAAGCCCCTTACTGGCATCTGGACGTACCCATACATCCAATAATGGCAAGGGGTTAATATTTTCTATAAAACTGTCATATTTCACAGGAACACCGCAAAGAGGAACAGTACAGGAACTGGGCACCGCCAGGAGGGACAACACTGGAACACAGCACCACTAGTAGGAACTGCACAGGAACTCGTCGGCACTGACAGGAGGAACTACACAGGAACACAGCACAGGCCAGAGCCGGGGGTTTGAGGCAGTAAAGCAGTCCTTAGCCCAGCAATACAAATACTCAAACACAGCCTGTTGGTAGGAGGTGCCATTTAAAGGAGTCAGCAAGAGGATACGCTGCATCTGGACAAGCCCTGTTGGAAGAGTTAACTCAAGGCCATCTTTTCTATTGGGCACACTAGGCAGTTGCCCGGGGGCCCCACAAGTATAGGGGCCCCAAATGGTGTATGTATGTCCCAGGAATACAAGAACCATACCCTGTATCCCTTGGCTGGCTTTGCTTATTTAACTGTTTGTGTGTTTTTAGGTTGTGCAAACAGTTTAAAACCATGGTGAAGAAGGGAGCTAATGTCTCCCTGCCCTACTGAATAGTCTTACAGGCTACAGGATGCCAGTGTCCAGACATAAGTGGTATGATTATATGGGTGTGCTTGGGGGTGGCTAGAGGCATGGCCAAGTGTGATGTCATATATGTGGGCAGGGACCACTGCAGTGTTAAGCCCATAATTCTTTTAAGATGGCTCTGAGTTAACTACTGCAAAGCGGAACATTAGAAGCAAATTCCAACCTCCAGGATCGAACAGACAGTTGCATGCAGGCAGGAGGCAGAGGAATTTGCAGATCATGACAAAAACATTCACTATTTTAGTCTAAAACTTAGACAGTGTATAGGTAGACAAGCAGTCTGAGAATGTAACACATTTAGCCCAGTGGTTCATGCCATTTTAATATTTTAGTTCACATTTGGACTTATCTAGCATTTTTAGACCAACTATTTATTGGCTTATTTTGTGCCAAAATTCCATGACAGAATTTCGTAACAATTCGATCTTTCTTGCAAAGATAATCGCACCTCTGATAAGCCATATGTATTTTTTTGTGCAGGATGTAATTCCAAGGGTAATTCCAAGCACTGGTAAACCTACACAAGATAGATATTGCTCCTAAAAATCTATTTTACAGTACAGTGTATTTAATTGATAAACCTGCTTCCAGTATCTACTGTAATTTAGTAAAAAACAAATAAGGATACAAAAAGACACGTGAATATATTTTATTAGCTAAGGGATAAAAAGTTTTAGTGTAAATCACCTCAATGGCCCTCATTTACTTTCATGGCTGCACTGGAAAAGTGTATTCACATGTGCCAAAAGTGGCAGCATGTCATAGTATAATATTGTGCAGGTGGATGATCAGACAGGAGATTAACAGGTGACCCCCCATGTGGTGCAGCAGGTGGATATGGATGTCAAGCCTTTTGGTGTGGGCTTGCCGGCCTGTGTAGTGCTCTAGCACTGGAAATTCAACTACAAAGACTTTTCTATACTTCAAAATCCCTCAATATACAAAGAAGGTTCACAGGTGTGAACAAAGGCTCAGATGAGCCTGAAACATGTCAGCCAACGACATGTACATGTTTGTCTCTGCTAATCTGTGATGTCTGCACAATAAATAAAGAGGTTTTTTAACTGCTGGATCCACTACCTGCTTTGCATATTGGAGGATTTTGAAGTATATGGTTTTACCGGAAGGACAGCAGTGATATGAGCAGACAGCCACATACTTATCTATAACTAAAAGACTCATGAAGGGTGAGTGCTACAAGGCTGTTTGTGTATGGACTTGCGTTTTACTAAGACTTATCAAATTAGGTTTTGCAGGCTATGACCACAGCATCAAACTTCTAGCATGTTACACTTGACAGGTAGAGTCAAATTATACAATTCTCTTAGTATAGTATATCTCAGCACCGTACACTTCAGCACATATATAAGTTTATTAACACATTATAATATATATATATATATAATATATATATATATATATATATATATATATATATATATATATTATTATATAATATATATATATAGATATATATATATATATATATTATATACACACACACATATATATATACGCCGCTGGTAATTCACATGTGAATGATATCCCCCCTCGGCGTATTCGCCGAGCAGGGAGAGGAGACGTAATCCATAGTTCTCTATGAGAACTGTGAATTACCGTAGTTACTGGGACGGATTCAGCCCGTAATTGGCGCACTTCGGCGCGTAATTATGGACTGAATTATGTCCCGCAGATGGCCGTGTGAACATGGCCTAACTGCTATGCAGTTAATCGGGTAGGCAGGTCAGGTGAGCAGTGGGTGTGACTGCTCAGAAGGAGTCTGACAGTGTGAGAGTTGGACAGAGTGTCTGCAGCAGGCTGTCTGCGAATCCCCTTGAGACTGGATCCTGCTAAAGGAAAAGAACCAGAGACTGTGAGTTTATACATGGACAGTGTACTGTTTTGTTTTGCGCTGAAGGCCAGCGATGTTGTTTTTTCTTTTGTGATTACCTATCTGGCTCAATAAGCGGCATTATAAAGGAATAGACGGAAGTCGCAGACTGTTTTTTCCCTGTACTACCATTGGGCTGATTCCCTACAAGTGGTGGAGGATAGTGTTGAGCGATTGCGTTGGCCATTGACATCGGTCGATGGTCGATAGTCGACCATCATCGACAAGATAGTCGATAGTGAGCAGTCGATTATGAGCGATGACCATTAAAGTCTATGGGAGAGCAACAACACCTTCATTCTTACACCCAAACAGGGCTGGAGAAGCTGGAATTAACATCCACAACAGTCAAATGGATACATGCTACATCTTAGGCAACACACTTAGGTTATAAAAGCCACAGAAAAAAAACACACAACGTTCACTATCCCTGTCTTGTACCACAGCATGACCCTTAAACCTGCATCACCCACAAATTAAAAAGTGTCAGAAGGCAGTATGATTTGAACCATTATCTTACTTGAACTGGACATTGAATATCCCTGTCCTGGAACGCAGCATGAGCCCCAAACCTGCATGACCCCCAAATTTAAAAAGTGCCGGAAAAAGGAGTCTTTCAACCACCATTTTAGTTTCACTGGACATTGACTATATCTGTCCTGTACCGCAGAATGACCATTAAACCTGTCTGACCCACAGATTCAAAAGTGCCGGAAAAAGGAGTCTTTCAACCACCATTTTAGTTTCACTGGACATTGACTATTCCTGTCCTGGGCCACAGCATGAGCCCCAAACTTGCATGACCCCCACCTTTAAAAAGTGTCGGAAAAAGGAGTCTTTCAACCACCATTTTAGTTTCACTGGACATTGACTATATCTGTCCTGGGTCACAGCATGAGCCCCAAACCTGCGTGACCCCTACATTTAAAAAGTGCCGGAAAAAGGAGTCTTTCAATCACCATTTTAGTTTCACTGGACATTGACTATATCTGTCCTGGGCCACAGCATGAGCCCCAAACCTGCATGACCTCCACATTTAAAAGTGCCGGAAAAAAGGAGTCTTTCAACCACCATTTTTAGTTCACTGGACATTGACTATACCTGTCCTGTACCGCAGAATGACCATTAAACCTGTCTGACCCACAGATTAAAAAGTGCCGGAAAAAGGAGCCCTTTAAACCCACCTTTTAGTTTCACTTCCATTACTATTATCTTCCCTGGCCACACAGACCCCCAAACCAGCATGCCCCCCACATTTAAAAAAATGCTGGTAAAAAGGAGTCTTTAAACCCACCATTTTAGTTTCATGGGCTATACTGCCCCTTCCGGGGTACGCTTGCCCCTCCGTATGAGCGCGGACCAATTGACTTCACGGGAAATACTGGGGGTTAACCCCCTTTTTTTCCACCCGGGGTGCCCTTTGTCTTGGCATTTTGTTCTTGTAATTTTTTTGGGTTGAAAAAAGACGGTTTTTTTTGTCACCAAAGAGAAAAACAACGCTTAATTAACCCCCGGATGTAAAAATTGCGCAAAAGATTTTTAGCAGCACAAACACTAGCTTTGTAGCGTGTTACAATTGCAGTTTTCTACGCTAACAACAAGAGAAAAAATTGAAATTAACCTTTGCTTTTGAATACGGGTTGAGCGATTAACGGTTGGCTATGACATCGGCGCACATTATAAGTCGATAGTCGGCCACATAGAGAAAGGTTTTTCAAAAGTGAGCAGTCGATTATGAGCCATGACCATTAAAGTCTATGGGAGCGGGTGCAACAACTCCTTATTCTTACATCCCAAACAGGGACTTGGAGAAAGCTGGAATTAACAGCCTACAACTGTTCAATATGGTACCTGCTACATCTTAGGCACACACTTAGACTATATAATCCACAGGAAAATAAAGTCAAACACCTTGCACTATTCCTGTCTTGTACCACAGCATGACCCTTTAAACCTGCAATCACCACACAAATTAAAAAAGTGCAAAGAAGGCAGATATTTTTTGAACCATCCTTTTAGTTTATGGCACATTGACTATACCTGTCTGGGCCACAGCATGAAGCCCAAACCTGCAATGACCCCTCATTTAAAAAGTGCCGGGAAAATAAAGGAGTTTTCAACCAACCATTTTAGTTTCCTGGACATTGACTATCCCTGTCATGGGCCACAGCATGGTGCCCCAAACCTTGCATGACCCCAGGATTAAAAAGTGCCGGAAAAAAAAGGGTCTTTCAAACACCATTCTTAGTTTCACTGGACATTGACTATCCATGTCCTGGGCCACAGCTTGAGACCCAAACCTGATGACCCCATGAATTAAAAAGTGCCGGGAGAAAAAAGGAGTCTTTCACCACCATGTTAGTTGAACTGGACAATGCGACTCTACCTGTCCTGGACCGCAGTATGTCCATTAAAACTGTCTGGACCCCCAGTTTAAAAAGTGCGGGAAAAGGAGTCTTTTGAACCACCATGTTTAGTTTCACTGGAAAATGACTATATCTGTCCAGTACCGCAGATATGACATTAAACCTTCTGACCCATCAGATTAAAAAGTGCGGGATAATTGGAGTCTTTCAACTACCATTTTAGTTCGGAACTGGACATTGACTGAAATGTCCTGGACCGCAGTACATGATCATTAAAACCTATCTGACCCCCAGATTTAAAAGTGCCGAAAAAAAGGGAGTCTTTCAACCACCATTTTATTTATGAACTGGTACATTGAATATACTGTCCTGTGCCACAGCATGACCAGGGCCGGAGTTACAGTCTGGGTGCGTGAGAGCCCAGGCTGGCGGTCCGTCATTTAATTAACACGCAGGTTTAAAATGCCCTGATGTAGCAGCAAGGGAAAACTGTTGTGCTGAAGCTGAGTTCTGTGCGGAAGCAGGAAGTGTGAAAACTCAGCCTTCATCAGTACTCAGTCAAGGACCTGGGTAGCGATTGCCCCTACGTATGAGTGCGGACCAATAGAGCTTCACTTGGAAATTTACTGGTGGTTAACGTTCCTGTTTTCCACCCAAGAGTGCCCTTTTATTGGCATCTTTTTCTCATTTTATAAGTGCTGGAGGATATTGTCTCTGTACTTTGTTCTTCTGTCGGTGCTCCATTCTCACAGTCCTCTGATATAAACCTACATCTCGGTCAACGTTTTCTGTACTCACCTTGTCAATTCAGAGGAATTTTTTTACCAGGCTATTTTTTTGTACATGCAAGTTGTTTAGTAGTGTTTTATTTCTAGAACACACCCATTTTTTAAAATAGGATGGAATCCCACCATGTCTTTGTTTCTCTTTTTTTAATTGTATCTATTTGGGTTGTTCTCATTACGGGTTTGATAGACTATGTTATAGATCTTGCAAAAAACATTGTCATTTTGCAATATGTGTCCATTAACAGTGTTCTACCTATTTCTGTTTTTGACAGCACCATCTACCATAGAGCCACTCTTGACAATTTTGAAGAAGATAAATGTCTGTTAGAAACAACATTTTTTTTTTATAATAGGACCTGTTGTATTAGATGACATTTCAAAGCAAATATGCCCAAAATTCAAAGCATGACCTTGAGCACCTTGGACAATTGGAAACGAAACAGTAATTGTCTGGTTTAAAACAACATTTTTTTATAATAGGACTGGTATTGATGCTTTTCAAAGCAGCATGACCAAAAAAAAATTATAAAAAAATGGGACTACTCAGCCATGTTATAAATGGTTGTGAGGGAGAAATGCCACCTTAAGAAGCCACATTTAATGGTCCAAAGGACCATAATTATAGCTGTTATCTAAAGCAACCATGACCCCATAAAATTTTTATAATATTGACTTCTCAGCCACTATTAAAAATGGTGAGGGAGGAATGCCACTTAAAGCCACATTTCTGTTCCAAAGGAACCATAATTATAGCTGTATCTCACAGCAACTTACCTCAAAACCATTGCAATTCGAAAACTTCTAAAGATAAATTGAGGTAAATGGAATACGGGGGTTGTAATGAAACCTTGTTTTGTTTACAGTCTCCTCACGAAAAACCCAGCAAAATGAAATTTTTGGGAAAAAGGGAAAATTTAAAAATTGCATTTTAAGAAATATCTTTTTAAAAAAAACTTTTTAAAGGGCCCTTTTCGTTTGAAGAGGAAGTAAAATTTAGACCGGAAACTAATCGGGGCCCCTCGGAAAATTGGGGCCACAACATCATCGAGTTCCTTTCCCTGATTAATCTTGAGAAAATAAAAACGATCCACATTATCTGTGGAAACCCGGGATTGCGTTTGTCTGTAATACCCCTCCAGTTTGGCTAAAGGGTTTACGTCAGAATGAGGGCTGGTGTGGGCAGGACAAACATTCTATGGCGTGACGGGGCCAGTTTCGGGCCATTCGCCCATTTTGGAAAACCCAGAAGTCTATTGGGCCCGGAACACATACAAAAAATGGGTTTGTTGGGCCCCCAGATAGTCGTTTCACCATGGGTCTTAAGCTGTTCTCTGTGTGTTGGATGTGTGCCCCGCATTGCATGCGTTGGTGAGGGGGGTAAAACAAAAAATTTTCCAGGGGGTCACCCATTAGGCTTTCTGCCCCTTGCCTTTCTTTCTGCCGCTACGCCCACTTTTGGGACTCTATGCTGTCACGGCGCTGATGTTGTTTCCCCCGTGACATTTTGGGGGAAAGTGAAGCAGGGGCACAACAGTTTTCTCCGTTGATCCCAATTTAAAAAAGGTCTCCATTTCCGGGTTTTTTCTCTTTTTTGGGTGGGAAGGGGAAAGGGGAAAAGGCTGAGGGTTTTTTTTGTACTGGGGATCAGGAGGGGGGGCCAACCCCGTAAACTGTTTGGGTTTATTTCGATGGCCCCTTTTTTCGGGGGATCATGTTGGAGGAAATTTGGGCAAACCAAAAAACTTTGTGAGGTTTGGGGCCTTTTATTTCCCAAGCCTCTGGGGGCGAGGGGCCCCGGTTCTTCCCCATCTTCCTACTTTTGCCCCAAATTTTGCGCCAACCTCTTTCCAAAGGGAGGGATGTGGTTTAAAGTGAAGTCTAGGAAACCTCCTCCCCTCCTCCTCGCCTTTAAGGGGGGAAAAATTCAACACAGCCCTGACTTGGGCCCGAGATGATGCCCTGAGAGGTGATGCGGGCCAAACCCTTGGGAATAGCTCTGGACCCCGAACCCTGCCCAATGAAAAACCCATGAAATTGTGAAAAATGTCGGGCCTTTTGGATTTGAAGGAGGGGGAAGGTCCGGGGTCCGCTTTTGTGTCCGTCTCCTCCTCCGTCCCCTGGTTGGGGCCCGTTGTTTCAGAGTGTTTCCCAAAGATGTTCCAGAAAATAAGTCACCACAATGCTATGCTGACAAGGGGCTTTTTCCGCACCCCGACCCTTTTGGGGGCTTCTTCAAAAATGGAAAGGATGGTGCAGGCTCTTTCACCTGAAACCACTCTCGGGTGGCTTTTAACACCCCGAGGTCCACCCCTGCTGCTTGTCAGGCCCTGTGTCACTTGTACTGCGTAAAAGGCATTGTGCTGCTGCCACAATCGTGGGGGCATTTTGGAGGGGGGAATTCCCGCATGTTGCCACGTCAAAAATGAGGGCGGGTTTACGGGGGGGCGAGTGAAGCTGAAACGCAGCCCCGGCGGGGGCCCAAGCAGGGTGCGCGGGGAAAAATGCGAACTTTTGAATTCGACCTTCATCAGCAGGCAGTCCAACCCGGGTAGCTCTTTAGAAATTTCTGGCCCACCCTGGTTATGAATGTGCCAGGGGAAGGGTTTGCTCCCCCGCCTACCCATCTTAAGGGCGGGGCCCGCAGATTTCGCCCCCTTATAGCACAAAACCTTGCCTGGCACAAGGTTTTGGCACCCAGCCAGCGTCGGGGGGCGTTGCGGAGAGCCGTCCCCCAGTCCCGGCCCGTGTGTGGAGGGGTTTTCCCAAAAGATTAATTTTTAACACGGGGCCCGGGGTTTTTGGGCACGTGATTTCCACCGAGGACCTTGGGGGAAAAAAAACCTGCCCAACCCCTGCGGTTTTGAAGCCCCGGGGAGCCGGGCCTGGGGGAGCCACCGTCCCCCCCAAAAAACATCCCCCCATTTTCCCCCCAGTGAGGGTGTCAAAGAGGGTATACGGGGCCCTTTGGGCCCTTTCTTACTAGTCCATGTGCGGGGGGGCAGTTGGGGTTTTCCCGGGCCCCAGGGTGAAAAACAACGCGCTTGAAAATTTTTTGATGAGGGGGGGGGGGCCCGGCACCGTTCGTGATGGTCGCTAGTTTTTAAAAGGCTCCTGGACCAACCTTTTTTAGGGGGCAAATTAGCAAAAAGCCCTAAATTATCAGACCAGGGCCTATCTACAGAGCAGGAACTTTTCGCACCCCCTATCGATTTCTGGAATTTTGGAGAGCCGGGGGGATTCTCTCCCTTGCTGGAGTATTTAAAAGCACCTTCCCGCCGGAGGTCCTTTGCGGCCGCGTCGTTTCCCTGAACATGGAAACCCGGGGACCCAACCGGGACGCACTGCTGGCGTGGGACGTCCCACCAGCGCTGGTCGGCACCTTCACCCTCATCCCCTCCGAGACGGACGGGGTGGGAAGTCATACAGGGGCCTGTGGCACCACGTGCCGGGGGGGGGGTAGGAACGAAGGGGGCGGGTGATCGGTTGCCTGCAGCCGGCGGCCTGGGTGAAGGTTAGCAACAGGAAATCCCCCCCCATCCCATCTGAAGGGGTCAGCAAACTCCCACAGCAGATAACAGCCTAGCAGCGCATAGGACAGTCCCATCTTGGGGACGCTCTGTCGGGCAGTCGAATACATTCCAATCAGCGCAAAGGATTTGCAGATCTTTTACAATTTACCAAATTTCTCTAAGGGAGATAAGAGTTATTAGGAGAGGGGATACTAGTTATAACTCTAGACAAAAAACAGCCGCGAATTTTCCCGCCACTGGGATGCCCAGTCGCCATTTTCTCAGCAGCTTTCTATGCGGCTTGAGCACTAAGCTGATAAAAGCCAAAGAGGGCGGTGTACCATAGAATAAATCTGCCAAACGGATTGTGAGCTCTGTATAAAAATTGATTCTTGCTGCGCACACCTCCAAGATCTGTATTCCATTATCCTATATATGCTTCTTTTACTAATTCAACCTTATTCAGCTCTGCCCTGGCTAAGACAAAAGCACTACCAAACAGGCTCATAGAGACTTCTTCGTAAAATAATGAAGGCAAACACTGTCAATCAAGCCACTACTTAGGAGCCTATAGTTTATCCACACTAAAACCTCACGCGCTATACCAATCCCTGTAGTGAGTAATACATCTCACGGGAGGGGCACAGATGGACTTACTCTACTATGCCACGACCCCCCAAAACCGGGGCGCTAACCCGAAAAATGGGGATCCCAGGGTGGTCACCGGCTCTCAGGACCCTGGTCAACTACCGCTGGGAAGGCCCGATGGAGGCACATTTCCACTCCCGCAACTCCTTGGCGGTGCCCTCAAGGGCCCGTGGCACTCATCATCTGAATCCTTTGCCGGGGCCATATGAAACGGACGCAGCCACTGCGCCACAATTCCGAGATTGGCAGAAATATCTAAGTCACCCCCTAACAAAGAGGACTTCAAAGCCCTGGTCGCAGAGATTAAGACCACCTGTAAGAATGAGCTAGGGGTAATAAGGTCTGACCTGAAGGCGATTGTGAATAGAGTGGAAGACTTAGAAGGGGCACATGACGAAACACGATCTTATGTCTCCGGTCTGCAGTCTCAAATGACACTACAAGCTCAAGCGCTTAGAGACACTGCTCGTCACCTGGAAGATTTAGATAATCGCGGTAGGCGAAATAATATTAGAGTTAGAGGGGTGGCGGAACCCAAGGGTCAAGAAGATGTTCGTGCGATTCTCATTCAAATCTTTAATTCAATCCTTGGTGAACCATCGACACACACCATCAAGTTTGACCGGGCCCACAGGGCCTTAAAGCCAAAAAATGGGACTGGTCTGCCCCGAGACATAGTGTGCTGCCTGCATGACCACGAATTGAAAGAGAAAATTATGAGTCAAGCTAGAAAACAACGATCGGTTAAATACGAAGGCTCAGAAGTCCAACTCTTCCCAGACCTGTCATGGATGACATTAAATAAGCGTCGATGTCTGAAACCACTACTTCTGGAACTTCAAAAGCGGAATATCGTCTATAAATGGGGGTTCCCTTTTATGCTCATGGCCACAAAAGATGGGAAATCCGCCACTCTTAAGACACATAAGGACCTTCGTCACTTCTGTTCTTCTTTCCAACTAACAGTGCCGGAGATCCCTGACTGGGAACTTGACCTTCCAGCTCCGTCTCCCCCACCGATCTGGCAGACCCCCCAACCTAAGCAACGGAGAGCTGCCCCGAGATCTGGGGGCTCTTCACCGGGATCTAACTCCTCTGTGACGACATGAGCATAGCTGGAACTTTGTGTTTTATTCTTTTCAGGATCCTGACTCATCACCAAGAATCCTTAATACAGGTCCCTGCTAACTTCTCCCTGTGATGGGAGACTGTTTAGTATGTAATTGTTTAAGATATATAGCCCCCTATATCACCGAAGTGCTGGTTACACAGAACCATCGATCCTCTCACCACCTCCCACCTTACCTTCCTTCCCATTCCCCCCCTCCTCCCCCCCCCCTTTTTTTTTTTTTTTTTTTTTCCCCCCTCTTCTCTCTATCTCCTTTCTTCCCTTCCCTGTCCCCTCTCCTTCCCTTTACTGGCTCCCCTCCTCTCCCAGGGACTTTGCTTCTGGTCCCCAGCACTTTGTCATAGGTGAAGGATCTATTCCTTCACAGGTAACAAATTAGGTCTCAAGGTTAAGTTACGAACTGCTAGCCACTATCACCCCACTAGAGGACGTGGCTGTTATGGGCACTTTTTTTTTTCTACATTTTTCTTGGTTGTCTTCTTCCATGGGTGCTCATTGGCGTGGGTGGACATTGTCCCCACTCTCACGGGAAGTCGCCATATGATATATGGCGGTCTGCCCTTCCTCTATCCCAGGGTTACCCACTCTGGTTAAAGAATGTACTAGTTCTTTTTTACTTTAACTATAGCAATGTTCTCATTTGGTTATGGTTTAAGATTTGTGTGTCATTGTCCTGTCAGTTCCCCTCCCATTGTGTCTCTATCTACCACTCTGACATCAGAAGGCGTGTGTTTGATAAAACTTATAGATTCATGGAGCTAGGCTCCCCATCAATGCATAGATATGGCTAAATTGATTTCCATCAACGCCAAAGGTCTTAATTCCGTTATCAAGAGGCGCATGCTGCTATCTGAGTTAAAAGCTTCTGGGGCAGACATAGCCTTCATCCAAGAGACCCACTATAATAAGACAGGGAATTTTGCCTTTGCCAAAAATAGCTATCCTGTTAGTTATGTCTCTTCTACAGATAAAAAAAAGGCAGGAGTAGCTATTCTGCTTCTGCCCGCCCGGGTT
>JAODAL010058392.1:0-22114 GCA_025379985.1 Phyllomedusa bahiana
ACCCGCGCCTTTTGGCCCCCTTAGTAGGACCACGTTTTTTACTTTTTCTTGTTCTTACTTACAAATTTACCATAGTTGGGAACTTATGTATGCAATGCTGATCTTACGTTTGCAGTATGATGTCATATTTACTTCATTGCCTTGTTAATATTATTGGAAAACTCAATAAACCTTTTGAATTACATAAAAAAAAAAAATGCATTTAGGAAGCTGATTAACAAAAATTAAATCAAAATGGAGGTAAAATTTCAAAAACATTTTTTGTAGATTTTAAAATTTTTACCATTATTCACTGGAACACAATATATAACAGAGAAATGCAACTCAATATTGATTCATCCGATTCTGCCATTTCAAGATATCCATATGGGGCCCCCTAGTGGGGCTGTTTTACTTAAAGAGGTTTGCACAAATAAAATTGACGGAGAAGCTTACAAATTTAAAAAAACATTTTCACCATTCTTCATTATTAACAATTCTGCACCGTTTTTGTTTGAGCTGCTCCCTTAGTGATCCATAATGTATAACTCGTCTCCAGGGGATACGACCAGGGCTGAGAGTTTCTGAGTCCTGGTCGCACATGCTCAGACATCACCTCTCCTCTCAGGCAGCTATTGAGTGTCCAAACCCCAGGTGCTGTCATTCTACTCTTGGCCTCTGTAATTAGTCAAACAGTGCAAATAAATAAAAAGAAAAATCTCAATGAGCTCTGTGCATGATAAAGAGGAAAAAAATCCACAGGTTTGGTTCCTGTAGGGATTTGAATCTAGGACCCTTGTGCTACAAGGCAAAAGCTTTACCTCTGAGCTACTTTGTAGCTACACATAAACAGACCTTTATTTGACTAGAGAGCGGAAAGGCATGGTGAGGTCATCCTGCTGGATGACATGATATGCAATTCAAACAAATCACACAAGCCCCCTTCTGAGCACTCAGAGCTGGATACAGGAGGTATGAAATGAGATTGTGGCAAAAACCCCTTTAACCACAAGCCTCAGAGTAGGAAGCGCACCTACTGGATTTTGGGGTCTCGTTTTCATTAGGATATATTTTAGGCACCAGTACAGGTTTGCGGACACACTGGGGCTAAAACTGGTACCATTTTCAGAGGGACAAGAGTTTTTGATCACTTTTAAATCCAGTTTTTTGGTAGGCAGGGTGAAGAAAATACTGCAATCCTACTGTTTTATATTTGTAACACCGTCACCGGCTATTTGCTTTTTAGTTTTTCTGTCGTCGGTACAAATCACTGCAACCCAAATTTTACTCTGTCAGGAGCCCATGGCACCCTGCGATCATCCCTCCCTCCCCTTTCATTACTCAAATTTCACATTTGGCTGTGGCAACTAACATTTACACCAATCCAATTTAAACCCCGACTGGGCCGATGCTGAAGAACACCAGCTGTAACATACAACTGATCTCCCGCAGCAATTACACGGGCTCTGTTTTTGAGCCCCCAGGATGTCCATGACCTACATTAACGTCAAATAAACCCCTACCAGCCTATGACACAAACTTATGCAAAATTCGGGGGGGGTTAACAGTGGTTTTAAAGTTAAGATCCCAACGATAAATTTTTTGTGCAAAAAGATTAGTTTTCTTTTTTTCCGACATACTCGCAATGGAATTTCGATTGAAGTACAATCCTAAAAGTTCCAAGCTACCCATCAAACAAAGATAGGGGAGTCCAGCTTCCTTCAAAACACACGGGAACACTGTCAGTTCAGGAGCCAGAGGGGTTTTTTGGCTTTTTTTCAGAGCGCCTTTAAACACATCTTTTAGTCCTGTCGCACAAGGCTTTCAACATGACATAGGAAACCAGGTGACAGGTTGGGAGGGAGGCAGATAGACAAAGCACAACAACAATCCGGACTTATACTGTAGCAGTCTACAGTCAGGGCCCAAAAATTTTTGAGAATGACACAAATATTATTTTTTTCACATGATCTTTTGCCCCTGGTTTTTATGTTTTTTGTCAGATGTTTTTTACACATACAGAAATACAATGCAAACATAAAAATTTAAAAAAAAGCTTTTATTGACAGTTTGAATGAGTTAAAACAGCAAGTCAAATTTTTTTCAGTGTTGACCCTTTTTCAGGACCTCTGCAATTTTCCCGGGTTTTTTTCACTCAAACCCGACCAAATCCTGACTGATAGCACCATTTTGCACAATCAATGCTTTTCATTTTTTGTACAATTTGTGGTTTTTTTTTTTGTCCACCCGTCTTTGATGTTTACCACAAGTTCTCATGAATTAAGAAACTGGGAATTTCCCGGCCCCTGGACCCAAAACTCTACCTTTGTTCCCTGGGGCCTTTAGTTATCACCTTTGCCTTTTTGGGAAGGTGCTCCATCATGCTGGAAAAGCATGGTTGATCACCAAACGGTCTTGGACGGGTTTGGGAGAATTGCTCTTTGAGGACATTCGGGACCATTTTTTAGGGGTTTTTTTTTAGGCAAGACTGTTAGAGAGCCGATTCCCCTTGGCTGAGAAGCAAAACCCACACAGAAGGCGGAGTTTAAATTGGAGGAGACGACTGGTGGTATGTCATTTGTTTCCCCCCAAAAATTTTTTTTAGGTAAATTGGAAAGGGATTCTCTGAGAAAATGACTTTACCCCAGTCCCAGCATCCACTCCCTTACCTTTGGGAAATATCATCCCTTCCCGATGTTTTTTTGAGAGAATGGCTTTTTTTCTGTCCTCCTTGACACCAGGCCTGCTCCATGAGTCCCCCGCCTCCAAGCTGCAGACACTCACACGTGCCGCTGCCATTCCTGAGCAACAAAATTTCTGCTGGTACCCATTCCAAAGCTGAAACACTTTTAAAGGACGGTCCTTGGCACTCGCTGTCTTTCTGGGCGCCCTGGACCTTTTTGGCAACAGTGGAACCTCTATCCTGAATTCCTTGATGATGCGAATAGATGTTGACTGAGGTGCAATCTTTCTAGCTGCGATACTCTTCCCTTTAGGCCAGTTTTGTGCAGTGCAATGATGACAGCACGTGTTTCTTTAGAGATAACCATGGTTAACAGAAGAGAAACAATGATGCCAAGCACCAGTCTCCTTTAAAAGTGTCCAGTGGGTGATTCTTACTTAATCATGACAGATTGGATCTACAGCCCTGTCCCATCAACACCCACAAACTGTGTTTAAAAGGAGCAATCACTGAAACGATGTTAGCTGGTCCTTTTAATGGCAGGCCTGCAATGAAGTTGAAATGTGTTCTGGGGAAAAAGTTAATTTTTAGGCAACTAATTGATTTTAAGGCAACAAACAACAAATTGGCCACTCACCAGTCCAGTGTAGTAATCCCAGGTTGCGCGGCTGCACTCCGATAAAGCAAAGAGTCCTAAAAGCACCAAAGAAAAAATTGCCAGCAACTCCGATGAATAGGAAAAAGCTATCTAGGTTTAATTTTATGAAAAACATGCAAGAACAGAAAAAAGAGGGCCATATGGCCAGAACAGACGCTGACCGTTCGAGTTCCTCCGAACCCTTAATCGTAGCATAAATACAGTACACACATAACTTACTTATATACTGCACATAAAATGAACTCACCTGTGTGAAGAGAACGACCGAACACCCAGCATCCGGCCGCCAACGCATGCGCAGGGTGCACATCCGGACGCGCGGCCACACTGCCCGAAAGACCGGCCCCAAACAGTAACCCCGCCCCAAACTGGAGCGGAAAAGACATGACAGCCGAGCACGGACACGCATGGCCATGCCCCCCAGCGACACCCCCCGCAGCATGACAGAACAGATGCGTGATCGTAACCCGACACACAGATGTACAACCATCAAGAGAAGACATACATATATATAAACAAACCGACCTGAATTAAAAAGATGAAGCAGCAAGGTAAATACAGGACATACTATTCCACATATGTGTGGAACAACAAGATAATAATCAATCATCCAAAAGAGTTATGATAATATGCATAGAGTCATGGCAAACCAGTGCCAATTATTAAGCATAACATTTCCATAAGTTAATAATGAAGTAAAACCTCATTACGTAAGTTTAAACCTGAGGGGAACATAGTATTAAGACTGTAAATCCAATAGGCTTCACGATCCTTAAGTTTTCTCTCTAAATTACCTCCACGTTTACCCAGGAAAACCCTTTCTATTGCAAATGCCTTAAAACCCTGCATATTAGATCCATGTATCTCAATGAAATGACGTGAAGCACCAGATAATGTTCTAGCAGTAGTGTTTTTTATGCCATTAACATGCTCCACGAGTCTCACTCTAAATTTTCGGGACGTGCAACCCACATACATGAGGTCACAAATCTCACATTGGGATAACAATACAACAAAGTCGTATTACAATTATTATTGTTTTATGTGATAACAATTAGTGCCTCTTGTAAATTGTTGAGTGGGGGTTACTATTGTACATGTCTTACATGGGTGACCCCACATTTGAAGAATCCCTATTTCGCAACCATAGGGGAGTGTATGTATTTGAAGTAATCAGATTAGGTGGTATAACGTTACCCAAATTCTTTGACCGTCTTGCAACTACCTGACATCCATCCTTTAGGATGTTAGCCACTATAGGGTCCTGGAATAAAACAGGTATGTTTGAGTACAATCTCTTTGATTTGATTAAAGCGTGCATTATAATCAATAACCATAGTGGGAATTTCATTTTTCACCCTAGTTTTACATTTAGATAGTAATAATCTCTCACGTGGAATGCGTTCCACCTTAGATAGTGCTCGATTTAAAACCCAGTTAGGGTAACCCCGTGTCAGTAGGCGTTTGCATATGGACTTAGATTCCTCATTGTAATCTGAAATGTTCGTACAATTACGCTTCGCCCTGATGAGCTCGCCCACGGGTATTGCCAATCTTGTGTGCCTGGAATGATTTCGGAGTGCTGGAGGTGCTGTCCCTGGAATACCAATCATATACAGAACCGTTTTCGTAGTCTGTAGTGTCTCTTTTAAATTTCCTTTTTTTGGTTGCCATAATTGACTTTGCAATTGCCATAATTGACTTTGCAATTAATTGCTGTTAAGCTGATCACTCTTTATAACATTCTGGAGTATATGCAAATTGCCATTATAAAACCTGATGCAGTAGAATTTGTAAAAATTAACATTTGTATCAGTCTCAAAACTTTTGGCCTTGACTGTACACAGCATGGTATTCTAAGCGGGTTCAGTATTTAGAATACGCCAAAAATCCAACAGTGCACAGTGTAGTGTAGACTGCAATGAAAAACTCCTGCTGTAGTATAGACAGAACAGATTTTTTCCAGCCGGATTTTAAAACATGCTGCATATTCTGGATTCCCATCCATTCCATGTACAGCTCCGATGGAAAATATGAAAACCCACTGCGGCTTTTAGCACAAATCTGCAGCAAAAACTGCGGTCAACCCCTTTAAACATGCAAAGGATAAAGACTATTACCACATTGCTGTTCTGATGTTGCTTACTTTCAAAGTTAGAGCAGTTTTTCTGCTTGTTTACACAAGCTGCCCTAGCTTACCCACCGCCTCTCTCCACTCTAGCAGTGGCCAAACTGGTGATGTCACTCCCTGCTGTGTCTTATCAGCAGCACAGGAGCTTGTTTACCTTTCTTACTAAAAAACGTTAACCCTTTTAAGCTCTGTAGCCATGTGCCCTGCTCTGAAAACCCCTCCATCATCAATGCCCCTTTAACAGGCTCAGATTGGAATAGCAGAGCTGAAACGTCAGTCACTACTGTAGAACCACCCCTAGCCTGAACAGGAAGTGGGAGCCTGAAACTGTAGACCCACCCATAGCCTGAACAGGAAGTGGAAGCTTGAAGCTAGCTGTATAGGGCAGGCTATGAAATACCCCTTGAAGATCCAAAGATGTACTAACCCTATAAAAATTCTCCACTTACAAAGTACTTTTTGTTATGAAACCTAGAAAACCAAGTGACAATGATTCTGGCTGAAGTTCTTGTTTAATAAGATATTCAGGAACAGGTGAATAAGCACCGATAGCTGCCCAGTGGTTGAGTTGTGCTTCTTTACAATGAAATTGGTTGTCATTAACTTAACAGTGCACGTGAACTTCAAGAACATGTGACAAAAACATACAAGTGAACCTGGAACAGAATAATACTTGCAGTGCTATAAATGTTAGGTGGAATAACCCTTTATACTGTTTGCACTCAACATTGAAATACTAATTTTTTTTATTGTACCGGACATATTTTTCATGGGTCAAAGGATGTACAATCACAAGACACTAGAGACCACGTTCGGCGAGGGAATACGGTTTCCTTCTGAGTGAGTCTTTTGATGTTTGAGAAGTTCAGAGTTGGTGAGAAAACATGTCGAACATTTTGGGCAGGAGTAGACTTTTTCCATGGTGTGAGTCTTCTGGTGACTTAGTAGGTTGGAATGACGTCGGAAACACTTGCCACATTCTGAACAGCAATGTGGCTTTTCACCGGTGTGTATTTTATTGTGGTCAATAAGATTTGAAATCCGTGAAAACCGCCTCCCACATTCCAGGCAAGGGTATGGCTTCTCCCCTGTGTGAATTCTCTCGTGTTTAACAAGCTCAGACTTGCTGATAAAACACTTCCCACAATCGCAGCAAGAGAAGGGCTTCTGTCCGGTGTGGATGCGCTGATGACTTATAAGATTGGAGTTCAACTTAAAGCTCTTGCCACATTCAATGCAAGAATACGGCCGCTCCTCCATGTGAATCTTCTGATGCCGGAGTAGATGTGACTTGTATGGAAAACTCTTACCACATTCTACACATATAAAACACATGGAATCTTTCTTTTTAAATTTGTCACTTTTCGCATAAACCCACGATGCTAATGAATGGTCCATGAGATTTTCTTCATCTCCTGAGACCTGTTCCTCCTTTATAGGAGGGAATGGATGTCTACTATCACGATCTGTAGTTGCATAAGTATCAGCGTGTTGTTGGGGCTGTGTGAGATTTTCTACTTTTTCCTCCATGGATTCTTCCTTAGTATGAAAATGTGTGTATAGAGAATGGTCCGTGGAGGAGAAGCAGTTAGCTTTAGAGGTATTTCCTCCACTATTGGAGGCCATTTCATCCTTAACACAGGACGGTGAGTACTGTGTATATTGTGCACACAAATACATTTTTGTCTTGGTGGTACATAGTTCTTTACATGAAGCTGGTGTGCCCATAGCATTATCCGCACTGCCACCATCTGGGACATCCGATGAGTATTTTCCAATCCCTATAGGTATAGGAGTGTTGCGGTCAATCATACCATCCCGTGAAGAAGGGGAAGAGGACCCTCCGTACACTTCTGTATCATCAGAGAAATCTGGTGGGACAAAAATACATTGTGGTAAAAGGTTATAAATATTGCTATACTTTAGCAAGGTGTAAAAGGCTACTGCAGGCTTTCTGCAGATGAGAGGGATCCCGATGGGAGCGAAATACTCGCCATCATTGGCGAATTTGGTATTGGCGTGGTGGGAGCACATGTATGTGTACACTACTGACAATCCGTTTGCCCAGTCCATAGTCTGGTACGGCAGATACATCGATGACATTCTCCTCATTTGGGGGGGCGATGTGTCTGCCGTGCCAGACTTCATTGGCTATTTACATCGAAACCCTTTCAATCTGTCATTTACATCCCATGTGGAATCGTCAAGTATTACGTTTTTGGATTTAACTTTAACAAGCTTCCAAGGAGAAAGTATTTCTACATGCACGTTTCGCAAACCAACAGCGGGGAATACTACCCTACATTTTCAAAGTTTCCATCCCAGACATACACATAGGGCTATCCCCGTTGGTGAAATGATACGTGCAAAGCGAAACTGCAGTAAACCCAATATGTATCAAAAGAAAGGAACAAATATATAATAGATTAAAAAACTGTGGTTACCGTGATTTGTCATTAAATAGAGCATCAAAAATTGTGGAGAAGCGATCCCGAGAGGATCTTTTGATTAAAAGTAACAACAATAAAAAAAGTAAACAAAATAATGATAAATTATCTTCCCCCTATGTAGTTTTGAAATACAGCCAACAATTTAATCAAATAAAAGCATCATACAAAATATTTGCCCATTTAAATGATGAATGATTCTCAGTGAGGTAATACAAATGGAAAAAGTTTGTAACCAGAAATCAAAAATTTTGGGGACATTCTACCCCCCAATGACATAAGGATAAAATTCAAAGAACCGGGCTACCCACCCGGGTTTTTTCAAATGCTTCCCATCCTGCAAAATTGCAATTATCACCCCCATGTAAAGCTTTTGTGACCCACAAAATGGCAAAATTACAATATTAAATATATAAATTGCAATTCGTGCGCTGTAGTATATGTGGCCAAACACTATGTTTGGACTTTTTGTGGGCTCTACAAACAAAAATAAAAATAAAAATTTTTAAAAAACCTTAGAAAAAACCTATACATTTGATCGGTTAAATCCAAGTACAGACATTTTTTTGAATGTCCAAGGGGAGTATAAATTTCCTTCAGGTTTTGCCATTGAAAGGTATTTAAACCCAAAAAGGGGGGTAGTAAGAAAACAGGCTCCGAGATAGAGAGGTTTTTTGGAAAATTTACATTAAATTCCATTTTTCCCTAAGGGGCTTAATTAAAGAGAGAGACTATTTCCACTATTAGAATTAATTTGGAAAAATTTTTCCCTCAAATGAATTGAATGCACTTTCTGCTCTCTTGGAATATTTGTTTTTTTTTATAATTGTACTTTATTTATAATCACTCCTTTAATTTTTTCTTTTCTTTTGGGGGCATGAGGCTACCAGCATTGCGAAGTTTAAACATATTTGGCTTTAAATTAAAAAGTGTGGTTCAACGTTCGTGTTTTTTTGAATTGATGCGTTATTTCTATTTTATTATACCTATTTCAAACCGATGCTAATCTTGTTATGGCTTCCAAACCTGCCAGCACTGGGGTTTACACTGTGTATGCATCTCCAGGGCAGATGTTGCCGAAGTCACATGCGCTTTCTCCCTTTCCCGGGTTTTTGACAGCACCCCCCGTTTTCCGGGAAATATCAGGTTTGGTACCGCAAATATGCCACAGTGAGTAATCATGACCTTAAAGTTTTATATTGAAACTATTTAAATCAGTCATTGCCAAACTTTCTACGACAAGGGGACGGGGCGTCCTGAAACGCGTTTGTTTCTTTGAGGGTGCCATTTTTTTTTTCCCTCCTTGGCTTGCGTTTAATAACGTTTTAAACACAACTGAAATAAATTTCATTTTTTTATTTTTTAAAAACGTTTTTTTCGCTTCCATTTCGCTGTCCCAATCTTTGGATTTGATATGTTACTCTCTGATGCGGAGCAGGGGCGTGCGGAAGACTAAGGGGCCCAAATGCTATTAGGTGAGCGACATGCACATGGGGTGTTTTTTTCCCAAAAAAAAAAACTCCCGCAGTCCTCTTTCCCTAATTTTTGTCTGGCATAATTTGAAAGACGAGCGTGGCTTTAATCAGGACAAAAAAATGCAACAAGTGATTGCAGACCGAAATGGGGGTCAGCCAAACATATTTATTTAGAAATTTCACATATCTGATTTTGAAGAGGGAATGGGACACTTCTTTTATCTATATCGATGCAATAAAAAGCCTGAGCCTTGGCCACTGAGACCCCAAATTAATTACATTTATGAAGTTGAAGATCACTAAAAACGTTATCCAAATCAAATTTTCAAGTTCCTGATTCACTTTTGCTAAATCACAGTTTGTAAATGACACCAATTAGCATGCGTTAACACTTAGCACAAACTCCCATACATGCGACTATTAGGCTGCGCCTACACTGAGTATACCAAAGTATTACATAGGTGGTCAAAGGACTGAAATGTGAAGTCTACTATTGGTTCCAATAAAATGTTAAAAAAATAAATAAAATTATTTATAAATATATTATATATATTATATAATATAATTTTAATATATAGTATATAAATATATAAATATACACACATCATATTATATAATACATAATACATACATAACACACACACACACCAAAATAGCTAGATGGCACCAGTGTATACAAAGCGGGGTGATACCACTTTTCTCCGCATCTGATTTACAGTAATGAGTAGCTGTGTACTGATTTTGGGGTTTGTACACATATACATAGAAATATGAAAAACCAAATTAAATCGTACTTTTACTTTTTTTGGGGTCAGGAAAGAATGGTTTTTTTTTTACCATTTTAAAAACTGTGATGGGCACTGTACATACACAGCAGGGGCAACAGAACTGAGCAGAGAGCAGGGCCGAATTACCCTCTGAGAATGATCAGAAAAGGGTTTGCGGGTAGGCCCCTGAACAGTTGGGGGGTTTTAGGGGATTGGTGCGGGAATTTAGATCTAACTGCAATGCATTCTGGAATTTGTAGGAAAAAATTCGGGAGACTACTACACCCCCCACAAGCGGAAGTTTCATTTGCAAAAATGATCTAACAATAGATGAAGGAGGCAAAAGAAAAGAAACACATGAAGGTAGTGGAATAATTTTACTTTTCAATGTAACCGTTTATAGCGTTTTATGAAACCTTTAACCTCCCAGATAACCCCTTTAAGGGAAAAATATTCTTAAACGTCAAATGCATAAAGGGTTTTCCCTTTTCCCGAAAAAGTGCGGGGTTGGTGAATCCATTTTACCTTCTTGATAAAATTTTTCGTCTTCTGAATTTTTCCCCTCCCTGCGAAGAACGGCATCTTCTTTTGAAAACTTAAAACCTGTTAAACAAAGAGGGGGTCGGTTTGGGGTCCCTTCCATTTTGCAAGAATCGGGGGCGTTTATAAAAAGGACAGACTCCCAAAATATTTAAAAGTTTGGTCCAGTTAGTTCGATAAATGCAAAGAACAAAAAGGGGAAAGGGTCCCCCATGCTACTGCTCCCAATCTTCAGCCTATCAATGAGGGGTGTAAATTGATGCAGGGGCAAGCAAAAGCTCTGCCCAGGGGAAAAATTCCCTCCCCGGGGAAACAGGTTTTACCAGATTTTTAGCAAAAATTTTTACTTGTTCAAAGAAGTAAAAAAAAGTTCAATCTTCATCAAACGGACTGTGGTGAGGCAATTCCTTTATACCCGACTTGTTAGAGATGTGCCCCTGTTTCACCACTTTTCCCTCAACCCAAGTTAATGTTTGAAGGGCCGTCTCTAGATGGAAAAATGAGACAGACGGAGGTCATCTAGAAGGATCGATGGCGAACTATTTCTTAGAACAAATTCATAGACTCCACAAATGTTATTCAGGACATTTTTGTTGAAAACTTTTTTTTTCCCACTTACCGCAGCATTTTGCATATTTACAATTTTTTTTGTGTGTTTTGTGTTCTAATGTTGTATCCAATAAATAAATTTTACACTGATAAGCAAAAAGGTAGCAATGTTTTGAACTCTTGACTTTCAGACTCCATATCTCACCGTCCACTACAGCTTTGTACATGAGACTCCCATCATTTTAGACAATCTTACCTATCTCATACATGACTTTTTAGCATGTGCTTAGTTCTGCAGATTCTTGTCATGTAACTGCATTGTTACCGTTTTGTTCCCGGTGGTGGAACAATCTTTCCTTCTTGTTACTACAAATTACAACCTGTTCTCACATTCCCTAATAGCTCAGTGTGTTATTAGACTGATTCCCAAGTGAAAAGTCACTTGTTCGAGCAGCTATGTAGAGGATTTCCCAAGAAAAGAGAAGCAACATCATCCAGCTCATTGATAGCGTCTCTCGGCCAAGAAAATTGCCGAACTGCATCATGTGAGGCCCTGACAGCGGGAAGAATAGGAAATGAAGTCTGTCCGTCCATTCAGAAGCCAAGAGGTGACGTCCAGGCAAAATATCAGAGTCATCAAGTCGCTCATCACAAGGTCTGGGGTGACAGGCGCGACAGTGGAGGCGGCTCGTAGGCTTCATA
This sequence comes from Phyllomedusa bahiana, assembly GCA_025379985.1. NCBI lineage: Eukaryota > Metazoa > Chordata > Amphibia > Anura > Hylidae > Phyllomedusa > Phyllomedusa bahiana. Next base: position 11,932 of record JAODAL010058392.1, read on the forward strand.
AGAGTGAGATCACAGACGTCCATGCAAGCACCGGGCAACACACATTACACAGGTCTGGAATGATGGCCCGAAAAAAGGTGAAGAAGCCTCAATTTCAATCTCATCATAAGAAGAATTGACTCAAGTTTTTTTTCAAAAGTACGAAAAATGGAAGATTGGAAACAGGTGATTTGGAGCGATGAGATGAAAGTCAATAGACCGGACTCTGATGGGGGCAAATGGGTTTGGAGGAATCAAAGGAAAAGGGGCTAATGGATCAAGAAATTGAAGAAACTGTCAGGTTCATCGGAGGAATCCTGATGATAGGGGGATGTTTCACAGCCAAAGATGTTGGATACTTGTCCAGGATCGATGGTGACCTCAATGCTGAGCTATATGCGAGTGTCCTACAAGATGAGTTACTTCTTACACTCTAGTACTATGGGTATGAAAAGGACGACAGTGTCCAGCAGGACAACGACCAGAAGTAGACGTCAAGGTTGGAGAAGGAATGGTTCAATGACAATGAGGTAAAGTTGTTGTATTGGCCTCCATAGTCCCCAGACCTCAACCCAATGCAACACTTGTGGGTAGAGTTGAAGAAAAAGCAGTATTTGTATCCAAGTCCAGTCTGCACCAACATAGGGAATGTGTAGAAGAGACCTGGGATCAGATTTCAGTCGAGACATGCTGGAATCTGATCGAAATGTTGAAAGCCCCAAGAAGAAATCGCCAGCACTCCGGATCAATGAAAAAACTATGCAAATTTAATGATGTAAAATCATGTAAAGACACAAAAGGCCAACATGGCCAGAACAGACGCTACGACTAAGGATTCGGAGGAATCCGAAACGCGTCAGCGTCTGTTCTGGCCATGCCGGCCTTTTTGTGTCTTTACATGATTTTACATCATTAAATTTGCATAGCTTTTTTCATTGATCCGGAGTGCTGGCGATTTCTTCTTGGTGCTACGTTACTTTTGCTCATGTCAGAGCACAGCCGTGCAGCCCGGGACATTATATTGGATTGGTGAGCTGGCTAATTTGCTGCTTTATTTGCCAATGTTGAAAGCCAAATGTGGATTTACCAAATACTAACAAAATAATAAAAATTAACATTTTGATTTTTAGGAGCAAAACAGTAACAATGCAGTTACAGGACAAGAATCTGCAGAACTAAGCAGATGCCAAATACTTGCAAGTCAAATTTATGTATAAGATAGGAACGATGACTGTATATAAAATGATGTGAGCCTCATGTACAAAGTTGTAGTGTATGGTGAGATAAATAGCCTTAAAGGGGTTGTCTCGTTACAAGGATTGCTTTTTATGTTAAAGATCTTGCAAAAACAAGACACTTTGCAATGTGTGTCCATTAACAGTATCCTACCTATTCCTTGATATCCCCTCTTGTATGGGCTGCATCAGCTACTCAGGTTGCTATAGCTACAGACCTGTTTGATCTCTCATGATAGGCTGCCAGCACTGGTTGCTATAGCTACAGACCTGGCTTCTACTGCAGCCTAGTAGAAGCCAGTAAACACCCCCCTGAATTCAAAATGAAACCAAGAAAACAGGACTGAGGCAAGATGCATCAATGTAGTGAGACAACCCCTTTAAAAGTCAAAAGTTCAAAACATTGTTATTAGTACCATTTTGCTTGTCAGTGTCTGTTGTACCTAAATAGCTTGATTATTGTATCAGAAGGTGATAAAAAGCCTGATGTTACCATTTTACTACAGTAAAGTTATCACTTAAAGGGGTTTTGCCATGAAGCGAGTTCCTTACCTGTTATCTGATCAGCAGAGAATATAAACAAAGCATGATGAGTCATGAACGGCTGCAGGGGTAAGAGGAAGGGTGTGAGCAGACAGAGGAAGCAGGGAGCGTTTCTAAAGTTCACTCAAATAATAACATGACAACTAGTGGATGCTCTATACAGCAGAAAGCCTCATACACTGCACTTTTCTCCCCAGTCCCTCCAAAGCTCGTTCATGTTCCCTGTCATCAGATAAGAAGTGCAAACACGCAAGTGCGGACAGATAAGCTCTTGTCAGTGTCCTGGTCGTGTCTAATGTAAACTTTCAGGAAACTAAGGAGGACTGAGCAATGCTGTAGCTCCCAGAGGCTTCACTTTTTGTAATCACATATATTTAGAAAAGTGATTAAATACCCATTTTGGAGAATCCCACGTCAAGATTACATCGTGGCAAAACCCCTTTAAACATGCGCCATGTATGAGGGAGTTGGAGTCAGTGAAATTGAGTCGGAGCTTTGGCCTACTGACTCCACAGCCCTGCTGGCAACACACATGATGTGAGTGTAACATCCCTTCCACTCATCTAATTGTGACCAGTCCAGCTTTTATTCCATGTACTGCTTCGCATCTAAATCACTAAGAAATAAGAAAGAGAGAGCTGCCTTCCTGAGCTGCACTAGGATGTAACCATATCTGGGGGATAATCACAGACAGCAATGCTACTTTTATTAGTTTCCTGACCCTGGACCTTTGCACATATCTAGGAGATAACGCAGCAGCGCTTACCTCACTTGTCAGCAGCTCAATGATCTTGTTGGTGAGTTCTAGGATCCTCTTCTCATGCCTCAGAGGAATCTCGGTGATGGTGCTTTGGCTCCGCTCCATCCTCCTGATAAGCTGGGTCGACTGCTAGAGGTCACAAGCTTCCTGGACGTCTTCACCGGTCCATAATCCTACATTTATGTAAACATACAAGTGGTGCCATATTAAATCATTCCAAAAATATTGCCTCCTATCACATGAAGGCATAAGTTATGTAATCCTTGAATCTCTCACCTCTCCAGTTAGCAGGTATATGATTTCCAGGGTAAATTTTAATATATTGTCAGTGATGTGACTTCTGTCCTTGTCCATCCCCATTTAGTCACGATGACGGCCTCTATGGTGCTACGTCGTTTATCATCAGGTTTTCGAGAAGCTTCAGATACAGATCTGATTAAAAAAAAATGTGAATGTTACAATCAAAAGTAGAAGTGGCCTAAACAAACCGAGCTGGCTTAGGCCTTGTTCACACGGCTTATTTTGGGACGTATCTCGTCCCGTATTTCGCAATGTACTGCGCTCAATACGGAGCGAGATACGTCGCAGACATTACAGTAATCCACAGTTCTCATAGAGAACTATGGATTCCGTCTCCTCTCCCCGCTCGGCGAATAAGGAGAGCGAGGAGAAAGTGACATGTCAATTATTCACGGCGTATACGCGCCGTGGATAATGCATGTTTATGAGGCCGTCGGGCTGCCGCCCCCCCGCCCACGGCGTAATTGCGGGGCGAAATCCGTGAATAAGCCATGTGAACATAGCCTAAGGATTAGCACAGAAAACACTACACGGGGATGAGTGAAAACTCAGGCAAGCCACCCGAGATGGGTTTTTCTTTTCTTCTAGCTTGCCAGATAACCACTTTAGCCCCCATGCTGGGTCTTATAGGGATGTTCCCTCCATAGACTTTGATGACATAGTAACAAGCACACAAAAGACTCCAAGAGAATACATTGGACCCGGTATTTATATAGTCATATAATATACCACCAACAACAATCAACGAGTTAAGGCCCTCATATTATCAGACTAAATAAGAAGAATATATATATATATATATATATATAATATATATATATATATATATATATATATATATATATATATAATTATATATATATATATATTATCTTTATTCATAACTAGTTAAAAGATTATCAAACAATACAGAAAAAATATATCAAAAATTACAAAGAAGGACGACAAAGCTAACATATAACAGGATACAAGTTAGTGGAGTCAAAAGTATATTGTATAAATCTATCATAGAAGTTACATCTCGTCACAACATATTTCATATATAGCTGCCACAAAGGCTAAATAGTATCAAAGAGATGCAAACAACTTTGTAAAATAAATGGTTGATTACCCATGATAGAAGGCTCTAACACCAGCTTGGACCTGCACCCCAACGCGCGCTTCACCACCGCTTCTTCAGAAGCAATTCTACTATTGTTCTTTAGGTTTTGTTTTCATAGCATTCATCTTCTGGTATAAGGCCCCAGTCACACCACATTTTTGTATCCGGTGCTGAAACTGGAAACATTCGATAAAGTGGGCAAACGTAGTCCAATTATATAAGCCAATGGCACTGCTGCTAACCTGACGCGGTATTTGTCATAATGTATTTTTACGATAGTCCAACGGATATTACAAACAGGGTTAGAAGGTGAAAACGTGATGTGAATGGAGCCTTAAAGAGGTTTTGCCAGAAAGTAAAATTGATGTGAAAAGCTTGCAAATTAAATAATAAACATTTTCACCATTCAGCATTATTAGAGATTCTGTACCATTTTTGTTTTAGCCACTACCTTAGTGTACGGTTCTTCTCTAGAGAACACGACCAGTGATGAGAGCACATCAGTCCTGGCCGCATATGCTCAGACATCACCTCTCCTCTCAGGCAGCTACTGTCAGTCTCTTCAATGCCTAGCAATCACACACACTCACTGCTGAGCGAGTGTTCAATCCCCAGTGCGGTCATTCTACACTTGTCCTGTATACTTCTTCGTAATCGCACACACTCACTGCTCAGCGAGTGTTCATCCCCAGGTGCTGTCATTCTACACTTGTCCTGTTTACTCCTTAATAATTAGTCGGTGCAAATAAATAAAAAAGAAACCTCCATCAGGTATGTGCATTGAGACAAAAAAAAAAAATGTTTGACCCCTATGATGAAAGGCAGAAGTGCTAACCACTCAGCTACATTGTAGCTACTTACAGTTCTTCACATAAGGAGAACTCTGTTTGACTAGAGGGGTCTGCAACGTCGGCTCTCCAGCTGTTGGGAATCTAAAAATCCCATCATGCATTTATATAATCTGTATCAGTGGGCATGATGGGAGATGTAGTTTCCCAGCAGCTGGAGAGCTGATGTTGCAGACCCCTGAACTAGAGTGAGCACACTGTGGGGAAAGTCATGGTGATGTAAAGTCTGCTGGGTCACATGATATGCAGTTCAAACAAAGCCCCCTTTTAAGCACATTAAAAGCTGAAGCAGGACAAACCAGGCATGAAATGCCTTTGTAGCAAAACCACTGTCATTAACCCCTTACCATCAGTTTAGGCAATCGTACGTCATGGTGTCGGTAAGAATGTAGAGAGTGTGATCACGCGTTGTGCCCGCTCAGTACTCAGTGAGCTACCTGATCTGTCGTGACCAGAGACTATGCCAATTCCGGTCAATTAAAGGGGTTGTCTCACTACAACGATTAGCTTGCAACATGTAGCGAACGTAAAATCAAGACTTTCCAGATACATGCCTCTTGATTTTTCTCTGGTCAGGTATTAAGAGAGATTTTATCTGCTCTAAGTGCACACTAGTTTCTCTTGTTACCATTCTCCTCTGCCTTTTGTCTTATCTGTGAGCAGAGAGCAATGTCACCAGAGGTCAGCACAGAGCACTGCCAACAGCTTGAGAACAGAGTGCGTTACCTCAAACAAACGAGACTTATTACTTTTGTTTATTTTGAGCTTGAAAGCTCTCTGCGCTATAGATAACATCTCATGCTCTCATGTCAGTACTATTAGAATTGTGAATACAGAGTGGATACGCTAATCAGTGCTATAGAACCACCCACAGCCTAACCAGAAAAAGACAGGATCCATGAATCTAAAGCGGTTTTTGGCTCTGTGAAACAACATGGTGAGACAAACCTTTAAACTACTTAGAGGCTGCAGCCAACGTGAACACAGCATCTAGGCAGTTCTACAAAAGGGGTCGCCCCCTTTACCTCAGCATTGAGGGGTGATGACCAGTGTAAATGGCAGCTGAGGCCTAATGAAGATCCTCAGGTCTACCAACTAACTGCTCCTATGACATCCTGTCTGAGGTGTAAGATGAGACACAGAACTGAACACTATTCTGAAACATATTAGTATTGCAGATTAGTCTACAAGAGATTGCACCCCCTCATGGTCAAGTACCCCAGAGGGATTAAAATTGCACGTTACAAAGAAAAAAAAAAAAAAGTACAAAGTTTTAAAAATAAAAAAAATATTAAAAATTCCAAACATCCCACTTTTCCCATTTTACAAATTAAAAAACAAAAAAAAAAAAAAAACGACTGGGAATGTTGTGTCCATAAAAGTCCAAACGATTAAAAATAGAACATTTATCTTGTAAATTAAACGCTGTAGAAGAAAAAAATACCCAACACCAAAATCGCAGGTTTTTCACTTCCCATCCCCAAAAAATGGATGAAAAAGGGATCAAAAGGGTCCCAATAAAAACTACACTTCAACCCACAAAAAACAAGCCTGGAAAAATTAAACTACTGGTTGCAAAAAGTAGCGAAGCAGAACAAACATGAAAACTAGGCCTCTGCTTTTTACAAGTAGTAAAACACAATGAAAACTATTTACTTGCAAACACAAGAAGGTGTCAGCAGCAATCGGCTTATTCTAACATAGTTCACAGACTGATTTATAGCAAGGTGCATTTCTGCTACTTTTAGGAAACATGAAAATCTGGGGCTCTTAAAGGGGTTTTCTCACCATGCCGTTTTAGGTCACAAGCAGGTTTACACTCACTTTGTCAGGCTGTGGGTGGTTCTATAGCAGTGATTAGTATATTTAGTTCCTCTATAACTAGCTGAGACATAGTCGTAAGTGCAGGAGATTTATTCTTCAGTAAAACAAAGCTACAAGTGCTCCATGGAGTGAAAACATTAGCTTATCTGTAAACAAAAGAGAATCTTGTTCAGGTATGCACACGGCGTATTTTGGCACGAAATCCGCTCCAAAATCCACTGAAAACAATGTTCTTAACACGTTTCATAGACTTCTATTAAATCCAACGTGAAAATCCAGGACGCGAGTAAAAAATATAAACTTTTATCCACCAACAACAAGGTGGTCTCAGATCAGATGGGGACCTACACTAGCCAAGCCTGCTCACCTCACTGATACACTTGTGCTGAGAACCTAAGTAGTGTAGGCCACTTTGTTGGTGGAAGGGCCCTCACAGTTTTGGTCAAAAATGTCCATTAAAGGGGTTGTCTCACTACAACGATTAGATTTCAGAAGTTAGAGGCTGGTAATTGAAGACTTTTTCTAAATACATTTCTCTTTCTCATTTTACCTTGATCATGAGAAGATTTTATCTGCTCTGAGTGCGGACAGTTTTCTCTGGTTACATCCATTATCTTCCTTCCTGATTAGACAGAAAGCAGGGAGTGACGTCGACATGGACTGAGAATCCCCTGATGAAGCCAGTTAGCTGGTGAAACATGTTGGGGAGGTCAGGCATGAAATTTTAATCTGTGATTTTCTACCTCTTTTTTGTGTTACCCGCTGCAGAGGGTCTCACAAGGAAACCTTATATGTTTTATGTCCATCGGATTAGGGATGACTGCCCAAGTAAGATGTTTTTGGATCCTTTTTGCAGTTAGCAAGTCACTGTATACATAGGGTTTCCCTGATGATATAATAGGTGGTGTTCCAACAGATTTGATAATAGAAAAGGAATTATTCTTTCACAATTAGAAAGGGACAAATTGAGAGGTTAGAAATCAGGTTTTTAAAAAGTGTGTTATAGAGGTTAAGTGTTATACATAATAAAAGTTACGTTTTAGTGCTTTATAGATTGAGAACTGATATCCTTAATGATATGATTAAGGATCAGATGATCTGAAACGCGTCAACTGGGAGCATGGCTCTTTGCACTTTGTCTGTTTTTGTGGTTTCTACCTATTTTTGCTGCTTTTAGAAGAATCAATAAACGCCTTATGTACTATTTTAACGTCATACATTGAATTTGTGTGGCTGGTCACTTTGCTCATTGAGACACTATTTTCTGTAACCAGTTTATCATAATTCATTGATTCCTATGTTAAATAAAATTGTGTTGTACCCTGAATGACTGGCCTTGTTTAAAACTGTATCCAGAATCTATATTCATAAAACTTGTCAAAACACCTACACCGTTTTGTTTAGAATTGCTTTGGATACGCTGAACAGTTTTTTGGGGGTTTTTTGGATACTCTGCATGGGGGGGGGGGGAAGCTGCCTCCATCTTGGTCGTGCCCTCCACCCATCCACATCAAGTATAGCTGGGACCTTCACACCCTGACAGTATGAAGGCTGGAGAAGACACCAAGTGAGGTAAGATTGCAATGATGAAGGTCCCCATCTGAGCTGAGGTCACCTTGCCATTGGTCACAGGTGCCCTTGTTACAAGATGGGCAATCCCTTAAAGGAGTCTTATGAGACAGCAGATCAAACCCAGTACAGGTGCCCTTGTTACACAGTGGACAATCCCTTTAAAGAGTACCTGTCACATAGGTTATGCCTCCCTTGCTGAGGGCAGCACAAGCTAGTGTCAGACCTGCTGTTTCCAGCACTATGTCCCTTATTCTGAAAGATGCTGCAGTTTTAGGGCATTTACCCCTCAAATCTTATTAATGAGTAGATTTTAGCCCCGCCCACCTGGCAGTTATTCACGTTTCTACCTATACAAAGTAATAGTTTTATCAGTCAATGTGGGCGGGGCTAGCCTCAGGTGGGCGGGCTTTGAAAAAAACTGACTCTTCGAATGACTATTTTGGCTGAAAACTGTAGCTTTGAGCATTAAATACACAAAAACTGCAGCATCTTACAGAATAAGGGACGCAGCTGCTGGAAAATCAGGTCTGACACTAGCTTGTGCTGCCCTCAGCAAGGGGGGCATAATCTATGTGACAGGTTCCCTTTAAGTAGTCTTATGAGACAGCAGAGCAAACCCGGTACAGGTGCCCTTGTTACAAGGTGGACAATCCCTTTAAAGGGGTTTTGCCACGATGTTAAATTGACGTAAGAACATCCCAAATGCAAATTAAAGCAAGTTTGTAATTATAAGTAATTAAACAATATGTACCATATTAGAATGGCCCTCTCCTTTCTGTTTCAGTTGTGTACTGCTCGTTGTTAGGGGCTCCGACCAGCACATTCCCTTCTCCTGGCCTGGCCGCGATTTCTCAGTTGAACCTTCTCTCTGTGATGGCTGGGTGCGGGAATGCGCTTTGCCGCACATGCGTGCTCCCTCCCTGCCCGAGCATCACATTCTTCTGTAATGTAGCTCGCAGTGCTGTCATTTCTCCCCCAAATTCTCATCTCCACTGCGCACCGTTCTCAGCCCTGTGTAAAAGCGGCTCTCCCCCGCTGTCAGCTGTCTCCTGCGATCTCAGACCTGTAACCACACAGCTGATGCCTGCTGCCAGTCATCCCTGTCTCCTCACTGCTCTCCATGTCCACAGCTCAGTCCCTGCTGCCAGTCATCCCTGTCTCCTCATAGCTCTCCCTCCATGTCCACAGCTCAGTCCCTGCTGCCAGTCATCCCTGTCTCCTCACTGCTCTCCCTCCATGTCCACAGCTCAGTCCCTGCTGCCAGTCATCCCTGTCTCCTCACTGCTCTCCATGTCCACAGCTCAGTCCCTGCTGCCAGTCATCCCTGTCTCCTCACTGCTCTCCATGTCCACAGCTCAGTCCCTGCTGCCAGTCATCCCTGTCTCCTCACTGCTCTCCCTCCATGTCCACAGCTCAGTCCCTGCTGCCAGTCATCCCTGTCTCCTCATAGCTCTCCCTCCATGTCCACAGCTCAGTCCCTGCTGCCAGTCATCCCTGTCTCCTCACTGCTCTCCATGTCCACAGCTCAGTCCCTGCTGCCAGTCATCCCTGTCTCCTCATAGCTCTCCCTCCATGTCCACAGCTCAGTCCCTGCTGCCAGTCATCCCTGTCTCCTCACTGCTCTCCCTCCATGTCCACAGCTCAGTCCCTGCTGCCAGTCATCCCTGTCTCCTCACTGCTCTCCCTCCATGTCCACAGCTCAGTCCCTGCTGCCAGTCATCCCTGTCTCCTCACAGCCCGTCCCCGCTCCCGTATCCCCGTCTCCCCTGTCCCCCCTGTCACAGCTATCCGCTGCCCGTCATCCCTGTTCCTCCTGCTCTCCCCCCAGTCCCCAAACTCAGTCCCCGTGCCAGTATCCCCGTTCCCCCATGCTCTCCCCATGTCCCCCAGCTCGTCCCTGCTCCAGTCATCCGTCCCTCACTGTCTCCTGTCCCCGTCAGTCCCTGCTGCCCGTATCCCCGTCCCTCACTGCTCTCCCTCCATGTCCACACTAGTCCCCGCTCCATACCCCGTCTCCTCA
>JAODAL010058393.1:0-22114 GCA_025379985.1 Phyllomedusa bahiana
ATCCACATTTAGGGTTTAGCGAGGTGCAGTGACATCCGTCTGCTCCAGGGCCCCATACACGTAGGGTTAGCAGGGTTTGCAGTGCCATCGCCCGCCCCGGGGGCCCCATACACAGTGGGGGTTAGCGAGGTGCAGTGCCATCCGGTCTGCTCCAGAGCCCCATACACATTTGGGGTTAGAGAGGTGCAGTGTTTTTCCCGGGGCCCCAGACCCCCTTTACAGGGCGGGTTAGAAAGAGGTGCAGGGGGAAAACCTTCTGCTCCAGGGCCCCATACACAGTAGGGTTAGAAAGGGGTTGCAGTGACATCTGTTTTCCCCGGGGCCTATGGGCCCCTTAAAAAACCCCCCAGGTAGTGCCCCCAAAATTGGACTTTCTTAAAGAGTTTTACATGCTGCTGACGCTGAAAGTAGTAAGCGGTCATAATAATATGACTCGTCTTTTGTAAGAAAAGAAAATTGGGCCGGCTCCTCTGCTCTGTGGATTAGGAGCGCTTGTATTCAAAGATCGCCACCTGCTGGTGCTCAGCACACTCTGCACATCGTTAGTAGTTGGCTCCGAGTGTTTTTTATCCCCTAAAGCGGGGCAGTAGGTCGTATCCTTTTTAAGGGCCGGAAAATTAATAGGATGTTTTGCTTTTCTTTAAAATTGAAAGAAACAATTTGGTGTAACTAATTTATCCTGGTGTTTCTCTCTGTTGAGCTGTGTATCAAATCCCATTCTGTGTGGTTTACGGGCCCCTGTGAGCCGTTTTATCTAACCCTATCCTTGTGATACTGTCTGCAAAGCCGGTATCAAACCCTATCCTGTGTGAACGTCTGCGAGCCGTGTATCAATCCTACCCTGTTTTATACCGTCTGCTGAGTGTGTATTAATCCCCTCTCCTGTGTGATACCATCGGCTGATTGTTTTATCTAATCCTCTCCTGTGGATACCGTCTGCTGGTGTGTATCTAATCCTCTCCTGTTGATCCATCGCTGACTGTGTATCTAATCCTCTCCCATGTTGTACTCCATGAGTCACGCCTGGTTGTTAAATCTGCTATAAGCTACACATAAGCCCGGGGTGGAGCAGGTCTGGGGAGATGAGATAATTCAGCCTCACACACTTTCCCCAACACGGAGGAGCGGAGGCTCGATCAATATGGCCGCCAGTCTGATCCCCGAATATTTCATTGTATCTACCCCAGAAACGGGATAATCCTCTGTTAGGGCCACACCCACCCTCACATAAAACCGGGGGTAGGGGGCGCCCCCCCCTCATCCGCCGCCCAAAGGCACGGGCCCCCACGGGGCAGGAAAGGAGGTGAACCTGAGCCCCCTCCCACATAAAGGGGCTTCTCTATGGCGGGGCCACGGGGGTAGTTGTCTATCCCCGGGGGCCCCGGGGTTGTTGTCTATGGGGGCCCCAGGGGTTTTTTGGGCCCTATGGGGGGGGGCCAAAAGGTTGTTGTCTATGGCGGGGCCACGGGGTTGTTGTCTATGGCGGGGCCACGGGGTAGTTGTCTATGGCGGGGCCATGGGGTAGTTGTCTATGGCGGGGCCACAAGGTTTTTGTCTATGGCGGGGCCACAAGGTTGTTGTCTATGGCGGGGCCACGGGGTTGTTGTCTATGGCGGGGCCACGGGGTAGTTGTCTACAGTGGTGTTACAGCTTTCTGGTAAGATACAGGCTTTGAGGGGTTTTGTGGTTACACTGACCAAAAAGTCACCTGTGAAGTTAATAATAACATAAGACACAGTTACATGCTACAAAGGTTACATTCCAAGACCATTCAAGGGTTTCAAGCAATAGCGCCACCTAGCGTGAACTGCAGCCATCAAACCTGTATAAGAGAAGGGGTGGGGTTGGGGGAATGGAGGGAGGGGAACATTTTGTGGTTTAACCCATCTTGGTCTATGACTGTTTCTGTAACCTCTCCCTGACATTTGACCTAGATTTATGTCGGGAGCGGGGGAAAAAAGCCGGGACCCCGCTGCGGGGGCCGGGGATCCGCCGCAAATGGGGGGGCTTTAAAAGGAATAAAAAAATTCTGCCCTTTTTAAAAACTTTTTTTTTATATGCTGTGGTAAATGCAACCATGGCTTGAAAGGGTTAAGAAAACCTGTACTTGCCCCCTGTAAGCCCCCCTTTCAAGAAAATTGGGGGGTAAAAACCTGTCACCCATGGTTTTTTACCACCTAGGGGGAGCCATTTTTGACCCCTTTTCCTTGCCCCGTTAAGCCCCCCGCCCCAAGATAACGGGTGTCGACCAGTCATCATGGCAGCCGGGAGCCGCCATTATACCAGACTATTGTGCACTGTTCTGTAATACATTACTATTGTAGAACGATGTAAAAGCGACCGTGCCTCCTAGTCAGTGGTCAAAGTGTCCTTTGGGGTCTTCAAGAACAAGTTAAAAAAAAAAAAAAGTTTTAAAATCCATAAAAATATTTAAAAAACACCCCTTTTTGCCATTTTAAAAATAAAATTTATTTAAAATAAAAAAAAAAAAATATAAATAAAATGATAACATTTAAAAAAACCCAATTTGAATCCCTTGCCCCAATAAGAGCCCAAATTTTATTAAAAATTTTAAACCTAAACTTCCCCAGTGGGGTGTAAAAAAAATTGACATTTTTTTTTTTTGGGCCCACTTAGAGTTCAACAAAAATTGGAATAAAAAGCGATCAAAAAGTTGCCTGGATCCTAAAATGGCATCAATAAAATCTGTCCAAAAAAGTGCGCCCCCCCCCCCCCACCCAGGTCCAAAAAGGGGTTGGAAAAAACCCAAAAAATTTTTTGGGTCGCAGAAAGTGAATTTTAAAAACACTAATAAAAGTTTTTATTTACTAAAAAGGACTAAAACATAATAAAAACTCTATAGATTTGGTATCGCCGGACTCGCACCGACCTGCAGAATACAGAGAACTTGTCATTTACCCCCCAAAATGAATTCCCTACAAATAAACCCCCCCAAAAAAAATGGGCGAAAAATCGCTTTAAACGTTCCCGGGGAAATTCTAAGTATATTCTGTGGTTCGGTCGATGGTGCCGTTTAAAAAGTCCATCTTGTCCCGCAAAAAATAAGCCCTCGTACGTCTATGGTGAAGGAAAAACAGAAAAGTTCTGGCTCCTGGAAGATGGGGAGGAACAAACAAACGGGATGTGAAGAAAGAGTGGGACGGGGGGAAGGGAGAAGGTGCCCACTCCAGCCCTCGCAGTCACAGGCTCGGGGGGGGCCCGCCCCCGCCCCCGGTCTTTCCTGCTTTTGCCCCCGGGTCCCGGGGGGTTGGTGGCTGCTCGCTCGCCCCCCCTCCCTCAGGGGAAACCGGGGGTTTTGGGGTTTGGGGAAGCTGGGGGCTTTTAAGGGGGAAGCCCCAAGTCCCCGAGCAGATGTTTCTTTTCCCAGAGTCCGATGCTCCAAGGAGGATTGATAACTTTCTGCTGAGCCTGTGGGTCCCTAACACAGCAAGGGGGTGATTATTTTAGCAGCAGGGGGGGGGGGAACAGCTAATCTGCACACAACAGCCGGGTCTGGGGAGGTCTCCAGTTGGGGGGTATCTTTGGAAAGGGCCCAATAGATTTGGGGGGTTAGTCGCGGAACTTATGGCGGTCCAGAGGGGAGCAAGGGTTTCATCCCTTTAAAGGGGCCTCTCACTATAGACTTTGATAGTACATGGGTAGGATATGCCCTAAAAGTTGATTTGGTGCAAAATCTCCCTCTGGGGAAACCCGGGCTCAGATTAAATTTGGGGGCCCCCGAAAAGTTTAGGCTCAGAATAAGATTTATCAGGCTTTAGCATGAAATCTCCAAATTTGGGGTTTTGGTTTAGTTTGAAAAAAAAGGCTTCCCCCCCGTACGGGGAACCCCATAGAACAGAAGGGGGAAAACAGCGTCCCCTTTCGGGAAACTCCCCTAGAAAAGAAAGGGGGAAAAACAGCGCCCCCTGTACTGGGGAAATTTCCCCTAGAACAGAATGAAGAACAAGCGCCCCCTTATTGGGGCTCCCATACAACAAATTGGGGGAACACAGGGGCTCCCCTGAAAAGGGGGAAATCCCAAAAGAACAGAATGGGAACCCCAAACGCTCCCCTGTACTGGGGAACCCCCCCAAGAACAGAATGGAGAACACAGCGTTCCCCCGTTAAATGGGAACTCCCCTAAAAAAAGAATGGAGAAAACAGCGCCCCCTGAAATGGGAAATCCCAAAGAACAGAATGGAAACACACGCTCCCCTTTACGGGAACTCCCCCTAGAACAGAATGGAGAACACAGCGCTCCCCCTTTTCTGGGGAAATCCCTTTGAGGAGGGAAAGGAAAACACGGGGCTCTCCGGTACTGGGAAATCCCCCTAGAACAGAATGGGAAAAAACAAAGCGCTCCCCCCTACTGGAATCCCTAGAACAGAATGGAGAACACAGCGCTCCCCCGTACTGGGGAAATCCCCTAGAAAAGAAAGGAGAAAAACAGGGCTCCCCCTTTTTCTGGGGGAAATCCCAAAAGGAAAAAGAATGGGAAACACAGCGCTCCCCTATTTTGGGAACTCCCCTTGAACAGGAAGGAGAGAACACCGTGCTCCCCTGTATTGGGAACCCCTAGAGGAGAATAGAACACAGGTCCCCGAAATGGGAAATCCCATAAGGAGAAAGGAGAACCCCAGCGCTCCCCCGTAATTGGGGAAATCCCCTAGAGGAAAAAGGAGAAACACAGCGCTTCCCGTACGGGGGAAATCCCCTAGAGGGAAAAGGAACAAAAAGGGGCACCCCTGTACTGGGAAATCCCCCTAGAAAGGAAAAATGGGAGGGAAAAAAAAGCGCTTCCCCCCGTTCTTGGGGGTCCCCTAAGGGGAAAAAGGGGGAAAAACGCGCTCCCCGTACGGGAATCCCATAGAGGAGAAAGGGGAACACAGCCTCCCCTGTACTGGGAACTCCCATAGAGGGGGGAATGGGAACACAGCGCTCCCCCGTACTGGGAATTTCCCTAGAAAAAAAATGGAGAACACAGCGCTCCCCCGTACTGGGGAATTTTCCCCAAAAAACAGAATGGGAACACAGCGCTCCCCTGTATGGGGCTCCCAAAAACAGAAAGGAGAACACAGCGCTTTCCCTGTACTGGGAACTCCCATAAACAATGGAGAAAAACAGGGGCCCCCCCTGTCTGGGAACTTTCCCCTAGAACGAATGGAGAACACAGCGCCCCCTGTACGGGGGAAAACCCCTTAAAAAGAATTGGGGAAAAACAGCGCTCCCCTTTACTGGGAAAACCCCCAGAACAGAAAGGAGAACACAGCGCTCCCCTGGGACTGGGGGAAATCCCCTAGAAAAAGAAAGGGAACACAGCGCTCCCCTGTACTGGGGGAAATCCCATAGAAAAAGAATGGAGGAACAAAAGCGCTCCCCCGTACTGGGGGAAATCCCAAAAAACAGAATGGAGGAACCCCTCGCTCCCCTATACTGGGAACTCCCCAAAAAAAGAATGGGAAAAGAACACAGTGCCCCCTGTAAAAAGGGGAAATCCCCCTAGAGGAAAAATTGGGGAACACAGCGCTCCCCCGTTTCTTGGGGAAATCCATTGAGGAAATGTAGGGAAAACAGGGTCCCCTGTACTGGGGAAAACCCAATGGGGGTAAAAAAACACAGCGCCCCCTTTACTGGGGGCCCCATAAGGGGGAATTGGGGGGAAAACAGTGCTCCCCCCGTACTTGGGGAAATCCCATTTGAGGGGGAATGGGGGAAAACCCAGTGCTCCCCCGTACGGGAAAATCCCATAGAGGGGGAATGGAGAACAAAAGCCCCTCCCCGTACTGGGAACCCCCCATAGAGGGGAATGGAGAACACAGCGCTCCCCTGTAAGGGGAAATTTCCCCTAAGGGAATGGAGAAAAACAGCGCTCCCCTTTTTCTGGAACCCCCATAGAGGAAAAGGAGAACCGCGCTTCCCCCGGACTGGGGAAAAACCCCTAGAGCAGAATTGGGGGAACACAAACGTCCCCCGTACGGGGGAAATCCCGTTTGAAAAAAAGGAAAAACAGCGCCCCCTGTTTTCTGGGAAATCTCGTAGAAAAAGAATGGAAAAACAAAACCCCCTGTATGGGAAATCCCATAGAACAAATGGAAAAACACAGCGCTCCCCGAAATGGGAAAAACCCCTGTCAGAATGGAGAAACACAGCGCTCCCCTGTACTGGGAACTCCGTAAACAGGGAAAGGGAAACACGCGTCCGTTTCTGGGAAATCTCGTTTTGAACAAATGGAAACCCCCAGCGCTTCCCCCGTAACCCGGGAACTCCCAATTTGAACAAATGGAGGAAAAACAGCGCTCCCCCATACCCGGGAAATCCCAAAAAACAGAATGGGAGAAAACAGTGCTCCCCTGTTTGGGAACCCCCCCAAAGAGGAGAATGGGGAACACAGCGCTCCCCTTTACTTTGGGGAAATTTCCCTTAAAGGGGGAAATTTAGAATACAAACGCTCCCTGTACTGGGAAAAATCCCCCTAAGGGAATGGGAGAACCAGCGCCCCCCCCCGACTGGGAACCCCATAGAGGAGAATGGGAAAAACCCCAGTGCTCCCCTGTACTGGGAAAAATCCATAGAACAGAATGGGAACACAGCGCCCCCCCTGTACTGGGAAACCCCCCAAAAGAACAGAATGGAGAAAAAAAAACAGCGCTTTCCCCCCTTTTTTACTGGGAACCCCAAAAAACCCGAATTTGGTGAAAACAGGCCGCTTTCCCCCGTTCTGGGAACTCCCAAAAGTAAAAGAAAGGAGAAAACAGCGGGTCCCCGGGACTTTGGGGAAATCCCCTAGAACAGAATGGGGAAAAACAGCGCCCCCCCTGGGACTGGGAACTCCCCATAGAATAGAATGGAGAACCCCAGCGCTTCCCCCCATAATGGGAACTCCCCTTTGAAAAGAATGGAGAAACACAAATGCTCCCCTGTAATTTTGGGAAAATCCCATAAAAGGAGAATTTGGGGAACACAGCGCTCCCCTGTACTGGGAACTCCCATAGAGGAAATGGAGAAAAACCAAACGTCCCCCGGGACCCGGGAAAAATCCCATAAAGGAGAATGGAAAACACAGCCCTCCCCGTACTGGAACTCCCATAGAGGAGGAAAAGGAGAACACAGGCTCCCCTGTACTGGGAACTCCCCTAGAGGAGAATGGAGAACACAGTGCTCCCCTTTCTGGGAAATCCCATAGGGGGAGAATTGGGGAACACAGGCTCCCCGTATGGGAAAATCCCATAGAGGAGAATGGGAAACACGGCTCCTCCCCCTACTTTGGGGAACCCCCCATAGAGGAGAATGGAGAACACAAACCGGGTCCCCCCGCTGGGGAAATCCCATAAGAGGAGAATGGAGAACACAGGCCCCCCTGTACGGGAACTCCCCTAGGCAGAATGGAGGGAAAACCCCGCGGGCTTCCCCCCGTTTCTGGGGAAATCCCCTAGAACAGAATGGGAACACAGCGCTCCCCTGTACTTGGGGAAAACCCCGTAGAACAGGGAATTTGGGGAACACAGCGCTCCCCTGTACTGGGGAAAACCCCCCTTTTGAAAAAAAAAAAAAAAAAAAAAAAAAAAAAAAAAAAAAAAAAAAAAAAAAAAAAAAAAAAAAAAAAAAATGGAAAGAACACAGCGCTCCCCTTTTTACTGGAAATCCCCAAAAGCAGAATAGAAAAACAGCCTCCCCGGGACTGGGAAAATCTCGTTTTAAAAAGAATTTTGGGGAACACAGCGCTCCCCTGTACGGGGAAATCTGTAAACGAATGGAGAACACCAGGGGGCCCCCCTACCACCCCAAATTTCAAAAAAATGAAAAAAAAACCCTATAATCGGGAGATCAGATTCCCCTATGTGGGAAAAAAAAAATTGATGGTCCGTCCCCTTTAAATTTTAAAGTCTTGGTTTTCAAAAAGTTCCTATCCGCCTTCTAAAGTTTGGTTTCACGCCCGGGAAAAAAGGAAAAAAATATTACCCCCAAAATTTTTTACCTTTTTTTTAAAATTTCTATATTGCAGTAAAAAAATGTTTTTTTTTAAATATAAAAGGTAAAGAAATGGTTGAAAAATGGATCAATCGCTGCAAATCCTAAGAGCCCCTTTTATACCTTCCAAAAAGTTCAGGGTGCGGATCCTGGACTTCATCTTTTGGAGGGGGGGGGGGGGGTGTCCCACCCCGGCCCCAAAAGGGGACAATGCCTCTTTTTAAATGGGGGGTTTAGCTCCCCCAGGTCACCGGACAGGGGAACCTTGTGTAGTTCCTGCTGAGTTTTAGGCTGCTAAAAGGACACAACATCCGCTGTCTTATGTTTTGTGGGGGTTTAGAAGTTTATAGGAGAGGTATTTGGGGTTTTATATAGCGGCGGGCCCCGTAGTAAGGGCAGTACAGAGGGTACTGTTTTTAGGGGGCCCGAGAATAAAAGGGGGCCCGCTGCAATGGGGTTTAGGGGGAAAAAGGGGGCCCAGATGCTTCAGCTGTATGGGGCCCCTAAAAATTTCTGATGGGGCCCCTGGATAGAGGAGGCATTTCTTCCTCAAATCCACCCGTTCCCGGGCCTTTTTTTTTTGCGTCTAAAGGGAAAAAATGAAGCAACTTTGCAATAAGTCTTCATTGAAACTCTCCGACCGTTTTCTGTACACAGCTCCCGTGCAGATTATTGTCTGGAGTCCGATCCTGCGCCGCTTTTTTACTTTTCTGTTTTTTATCACAAGGCCCTTTTTGGGGGAAAGGGGGAGGACGCCCACAGCGCCCCCCTGTTGGTTGTAACAAATCCTCAAATTTTCTTTTGGAAACCCCCGAGTCTTGAAAAGCAAATTTGGATTTTAGCCAAGCCCCGTATCTTCATCTGCAGGGCAACGCTGGGTTTTGGGGGAATTTTTTTCCCCCTTCAGAGCAGAGGGGATACCCGGCTGGGTGGTGGGGGGCCCTCGATGGGTCAGGAAGGGAAGATCTCTCCCAAAAATGCCTTGTGATATGAAAATGCTAAGTAGGGGGGCGAAAAAAGGCAAAACAAAAACTCTACAAGCCGTTCGTTCGGTGCTCTCCCTAAGGAGAGATCTTCCTTGTCTGTAGCTGATGCAGGGGGAGAGGGGCGCTCAGGCTGTGAGCACAGAACTGCTGACGCATAGATTTTGGCATCTTCCAGCAACAGTTGTGAAATCAGGAAACAACAACATAGACAGAAATTGCCAAATGTTACGGGACAAATAGGGGCATCTATAATACGCCTCCCATTTTACAAGAAAATAACTTCTATAATACAGCCCCCCTATGTACAAGAATATAACAAAATTTTTTACGCCCCCCAGTAAAAAGAATATAACTCAAAAAACTGCCCCCCAAAGTCAAGAAATAACACTAATAATAAAATGCCCCTATGTACAAGAATATAACCCACTATAATACCCGCCCCCTATGACAAGAATATAAAATACTTTTAAAACTGCCCCCTTTTGTACAAAGGGAAAATAAATTTCTTAAAAATACTGCCCCCCTATGTACAAGAAAATTTTAAATACTTTTAAAAACTGCCCCCCCATGTAAAAAATATAACTACTATAATACTTTCCCCCCATGTACAAAAAAATTTAAATACATAATAAATGCTCCTATATACAAAATTTAATACTATAAACTGGCCCCCATGGGACAAGAATATAACTACTATAATACAGCCTCCTAGTACAAAGAAAAAAAATACTAAAAATATTTCCCCCAAAGGGACAAGAAATAACTAAATATTTTCTGTCCTCTATGAAAAAAGAATATAACTACTATAAATTTCTGCCCCCCATGTCCCAAAAATAAAAAACTATTACTGTCCCCTTTTGGGACAAGAATTTAAAATACTATAAATTTTTGCCCCCTATGTTTCAAGAATAAAACTACTTTAAATGCCCCCTATGTACAAGAAAAAACTAAATATAATACTGCTCCTATGTACAAGAAAAATAATACAAAAAACTGCCCCCTTTGTACAAGAATATAACACCTTTTAAACTGGCCCCCCCATGTAAAAAGAATTTAACTACTATAAAATGCCTCTATGAAAAAGAATAAAATACTATAATACTTCCCCCTATTTAAAGGGGAAAATTTTAAAAAAATAATAATACTGGGCCCCCCATGGGACAAAAAAATAAAAAATACAAAATACTGCCCCCCCATTTACATTAATATAACTACTATAATACTGCCCCCCATGTACAAGAATTAACACCCAAAATAATGCTCCCAAAAAAATAAAAAATATAACTACTATTATTTCTGCCCCCTATGTACAAAATTTAACTACCTTTTAATTTCAGCCTTTCCCATGTACAAGAAAATAACTACTATAATATTTCCCCCTATGTACAAGGGAAAATAACTAATTTCTGTCCCCCAAAGTACAAGAATTATAACAATATAATTTCTGCCCCCATGTGCAAAATATAATACTATAAAAACTGCCCCCAATTTTACAAGAAATAACTATATAATACAGCCCCCTATGTACAAGAATTTTAACTACTATAATTTCGCCTCCTATGTACAAGAAAATTTTTTTACTATAATATTGCCCCCCATTAAAAAGAATATAACTACTATTATATGTTTCCCTTTTTACAAGAATATAACTACTATAATAATTTCCCCCTATGTACAAGGAAAAAAAAATAAAAAAAAACTTCTCCCTAAAGTTTTCAAGTATATTAAATAATATAAAAAATGCCCAAAGTTTCAAAAATATCTAAAATTAAAAATACGCCCCTATGACAAAAATAAAATATAAAATACGGGTCCTATGTTCAAAAAATATAACTACTATAATACTGCCCCTTGGGACAACAATTAATTCTTAAAAAATCTGCCCCCCATGTACAAGGGAAAATAACTACTATAATACTGCTCCTAAGAAAAAAGAAAAATAACTACTATAATTTTGCCATTTTGAACAAAAATTTTAAAACTATAATACTGCTCCCTATGTACAAAAAAGAACTAAATATAATTTTGCTCCTATGTACAAAAAATAAAACTATTTAAAAATGGGTCCCATGTACAAGAATTTAACCCACTAAATACTGCCCCTATGTACAAGAAATTTAAATACTAAAATTTCTGCTTCTATTACAAAAATATAACACTATAATACTGTCCCAAAAAACAAGAATTTTAAAAATACTATAATAATGCTCCCCATGTACAAGAATTAACTATATTAAAACGCCCCCCTTGTACAAAAATATAACTTTCTATTAAAACTGCCCCTATGTACAAGAAAAATTTTAACAATTTTTTTTAATACTGTCCTTTTGTACAAGAATATAACTACTATAATACTGTCCCCCATGTACAAGAATAAAACTACTATAATACTGCCCTATGTTCAAAATATAACTACTATAATATGCTCTCTATGTACAAAAAAAAATAAAATTACTTAATTTCTGCTCCCTATGTAAAGAATATAACTACTTTTAAACTGCCCCCTATGTACAAAATATAACTTCTATAAAAACTGCCCCCTATGTACAAGAATATAACTATATAATTTCTGGGCTTATTTACAAAATAAAATACTATAATTTTTGCCCCCCATGTACAAAAATAAAACTTTTATACTTTCCCCCCATGTACAAGAATTTTAAAAATACTATAATACTTTCCATATATACAAAAATATAACTACTTTAATACTGCCCCCAAAGTACAAAAAATATAAAATACTATAATTTCTGCCTTTAAAATTTACAAGAATATAAATACTATAATTTCTGCCCCCCATGTACAAAAATTTTAAATTTTATAATAAATGCCCCCATGGGACAAAAAATAAAACTACTATAAAACAGCCCCTATTTACAAGAATATAATACTATAAAAACTGCCCCCTAAGTAAAAAGAATTTTAACTACTAAAATACTGCCCCTATTACAAGAATATAACAAATATAATACTGCCCCTATGTACAAGGGAAAATAACTACTATAATTCTGCCCCAAAATTTTCAAGAAAATAACTACTATAATACTGCCCCTATGTACCCAAAAATATAATACTATAATACTCCCCCTATGTACGAATATAATACTATTTAAAACTCCCCTTTGTCCCAAAAACATAACTACATTTTAATATGCTCCTATGTACAAAATTAAAATAAATATACTCCTATGTACAAGAAAAATAACTACTATAATACTGCCCCTATGTACAAGAACGTAACAAATATAAAACTTTCTCCTATGCAAGAATATAACTAATATAAACTTTCCTATGTACAGAATATAAATACTATAATACGTATAATTTTTGCACATAGAGGGGGGATGGTAGTAGTTACCACCCCTTAAATATCACAGGCTCATTCTTTTCCTCTATCATATGACCCTATATATCACAGAGCTCCTTTCTCCTTTAAACCCTATAACCCTATATATCACAGAGGGTCAGTTCTCTCCTTTCCCCTATAAACCCAAAAAATCACGAGTCAGCCCCTTTTCTCCTCTATCATTTAACCCAAAAATATCACTAAGTCAGCTTCCCCTCCCTTATCATATAATCCTATATATCACAGAAACTCAGCTCCTCTCCTCTATCAAATAACACTATATATCAAAGACTTCCCGCTTCTCATCATATAAAAACCCTTTTATAACAAATGGCTCCGCTCCTCTCCCATCTTTTTAAACCCCAAAAACCAAAAGCCCGCTCCCCCTCCCTTTCATTTAACCCTATATATCACAGAGCTCAGCTTCTCTAACATTAACCCTATATATCCCCAGGGCTCAGCCCCCCTCTCCCCTATCATATAACCCCTAAATATCACAGAAACTCAGCTTCTTATCATATAACCCTAAAAATTTTCACCCGAGCTCAGCTCCCCTCCTCTAAACAAAAAACCCCATAAAACACAGAGCTCAGCTCCTCTCCTCCCATATAACCCTATATTTTCACCGAGCTCAGCTTTCCCCTATCATTTTAACCCATAAAATCACAGAAACTCAGCTCCTCTATCATATTTAAACCCCAATAAAAAAAAGAGCTCAGCTCCTCTTTCCCCAATCATATAAAACCCTTTTTAAACCCAAGCTCAGTCCCCCCTCCTCTATCAAAAAACCTATATATCACAGAGCTCAGTTCTCTCCCCCTATCAATTTTAAAAATATATATCACCAAAACCCGCTCCTCCCCCCTATCATAAAAACCCTATAAATTTACAGAGCCCCAGCCCTCCCCTTATCATAATAAACCCATATTTTCACAGGCTAGCTTTCCTTTCCCCCTATATATAACCCTATATATCACAGGGGCTAGGGTCCTCTCTACCTTTAACCCCATATATCACAGAGCTCACTCCTCTCCTCTATCATATTAAACCCCAATATTTACAGCTCAGCTCCTCTCCTCTAACATAAAACCCTATAAAATACAGCTGAGCTCGCTCCTCTCTATCATATAACCCTATATTTCACAGAGCTCGCTTTCCCTCTATCATATAACCCTTTATAACACAGAGCCCAGGGTTCTCTAAAAATATGAAACCCCATATAATTTACAGAGCTCACTCTATCATTTTTAACCGTTATACACAGAGCTCAGCTCCTCCCCCTCCAAAAATATAATCCTTTTTTCACTAGCTCCCCTCCTCTATCATTTAACCCTATATATCAAGAGCTCGCTTCTCTCCTCTATCATATTACCCCTTTTATCACAGAGCTCAGCCCTCTCTAATATCTTTTAACCCTATAAATCACAGAGTCAGCTCCTCCCCTCTATCCCTATAACCCTATATATCACAGAGCTCAGTTTCCCCTTCCCCTTTTCCTATTAAACCCCATTAAACAAGAGCTCACCCTCCCCTTTATCTTTTAACCCCATTTTTCACAGAGCTAGATCCTCCCCTATCATATTAACCCCCAAATAACCCCAGAGCTCATCTTCTCTCCTTCTATCATATAAAACCCCATATTTCACAAGCCCCAGCTCCTCTCCTCTATTCCCATAAAACCCCATATATCACAGGTCAGCTTCCTTTTCCCCTTCATATAAACCCCCATATTTACAGAGCTCAGTCCTCTCCTTATCATATAAAACCCCATAAATCACAGAAACTCAGTCCTCTCCTTTATCAAAAAAAATAACCCATATATCAAAAGGCTAGCTCCTCTCCTTAAAACATAGAAAAAAAACCCCTTTTTATACAAAAAGTTTCTTCTCTAAACTATAAACCCTATATTTCCCAGAGCTCAGCTCCTTTTTTCCCTCTATATATAACCCTATTAAAACACAGAGCTTTAGCTCCCCTCCTTTTCCTTTAAAAAAAAACCCCAAATTTTCCCCAAAAAGCCTCTTCTTTCCCCTCCTCTTTCCCTATAACCCCATATATCACAGAGCTCCGCTTCTCTCCCCTTACCATAAAAACCCTATATATCACAGAGCTCGTTCTCTCCTCTATCATATAAAACCCCATATATCACAAACTCAGCTTCTTCCCTTTCCCCTATTAACCCCATATATACGAAACTAAAATCTCCCTTCCCCTAATATAAACCTATATATCAAGAGCTCACTCCTTATCTTTTAACCCCCATAATACAAGAGCTCGGTTTTTCTCCCCCTTTTTCATAAACCCTTATATCACAGAGCTCAGTTCTCTCCCCCTATCATTTTAACCCTAAAATAACACAAGAGCTCACTCCTCTCCTCTATCAAAAAACCCTTATTATCCCCAGAGCCAGCTCCCTATCATATAACCCTATAAAATCACAGAGCTCAGTCCTCTATCATATTTAACCCCTTTTCAAAAGAGCTCAGCTTCTCTCCTTTTATCATATAAAACCCAATTTTAAACACAGACTCAGTTCCCCTTTCCCCTTTTAAAATAAAACCCCATATATCACAGCTTTAGCTCAGCTTTCCCCTATCAAAAAACCCTTTAAATCAAAAAAAGGGGCCATTTCTCTCCCCTAAATAAAAACCCCAATTAAACACAGACTCAGCTTTTTTCCCTCTTTCAAATAACCCCAAAATTATCACAGAGCTCAGGGTTCTCCCTCTTTATATAACCCTAAATATCACAGAGCTCAGCTTCTCCCCCTTTACCATAAACCCCCTTTTTTTCACAAAAGCTCAGCCCTTTTCTCCCCCTATCATATAAAACCCCATATATCCAAAAGAGCCAGCTCCTCTCCCTATCATATAACCCTATATACATAGACTCAGCTCCTCTCCTATATCAAATTACCCTATTTTAACACAGAGTTTAGCTTCTCTCCTCTACCCTATAACCTATATATCACGAGCTCGCTTCTCTCCTCTATCCCCCCCCTCCACGACCAAAAGTCCCTGGTTTCCCGCCCCCCGGGTTTTCAGGGGTGAGTGGGATGCCCATCGTGGGGCCCTTTGCAGAAAACTGGGAGAATGTTCAGCGTTTCCGGGCCAAAGACGGAGACCTGGTGGTAGTCACCTACCCGAAATCTGGTAAGACCATGTAACCTTAAAAAAATTTGGGGGGGTATGAAGGGGAAACCTTTATGTTTTCTATCCCCCTCCTGGTTAACCCAAAATTTATAAAATTGCTGTGACCCCCGGTTTGGGGCCCCTTTTGGGGAAAAAAGTTTTTCACCCCGTTTTAGCCATAAGGGTACCCAACCCTCTTCCTCTATGTTAGGCTCATGTGTGGCGTCGCCATAGTCCCGGGGCCCCCCAAAGTTTAGGACACAAGACTTTTTGTTTTAAAGGGAAAAATTTAAATTTGGAAAAAATTTTAAAAATTTTTTAAAAATTTTTAAGATTTTTTGGGTTTAAAAAAAAAAAAAAAAAAATTGGGGGGGGGACAAAAAAAAGGGGGCAATTGCAAATCGGTGGCCCAGTTCCCTCCTGACGAAGAGAAGGTTCAGATGTTCCTGCTCAATGTATATCTATTACCCCTCTGCAGGCACCAAACCCGGGGTTTAGGAAAATTTTGGACTTAATTGTACAGAAAATAGATGTTGCAAGAAAACCCCCGTGGGGCCATTTGGCGGGTTTCCCTTTCTGGAATAAACCCGGGGCCCAAGATGCCCCCAGGGAAGGGATTTCCAAGGAGGTTTCTTCCCCGGTGGGTTTTTTGGGGTGTGGCCCAAGGGGGGAACCAACCCAAAATGGAGGGCCCCCAAATTTGGGGGAAAACTAAATGACCCCAAATCTACGTCTTATGTTATCCGACACTTCCTTTCAGACTTAAAGGGGTTTGTTCACTACAAGGGGGTGTGCTTTTTTATGTTAAAGAAACTTGCAAAAACAAGTCACTTTGCAATATAAAAGTCCCTTAACCTATTCCCTTTATATCCCCCCTTGTAAAGGGCGGGATCAGCTCCCCAGGGCGCTATAACTACAACCTGTTCAATCTTTCCTGATAGGCTGGGAGCACTGGTTGCTATTGCTACAGCCGTTTTAATCTCTCCTGAAGGGTGCCAGGACTGGTTGGGTATACTACCAACCCCGTTTTAATCTCTCCTGAAAAGGCTTGCCAGTGCTTATTTACTATGGGGTAAAAAGACCTGTTCTCCCTTTTTGATAGGGCCCCGCCCCCGGGCGCTATAGCTACAGACCTGTTTCCCCCTCTCCTGATAGGCTGCTACACTGGTTCCCCTTAGCTACAGACCCTGTTCAATCCTCCTGATAAGCTGCCAGCGTGGCTTTCAAAAGCTACAGACCTGTTTGGGTCTCGGCCCGATAGGCTGCCACACTGGTTTTCTATAGTACAGACCTGTTCAATCTCTCCTGATAGGCCCGCCCGCACTTGGGGCGTATAGCTGCAGAACCCGTTTTTATCTTCCCGAATTTGGCGCCAGTGCCGGTTGCTATAGGGTACAGGACCCTGTTCAAACTCTCCTTATAAGCTGCCAGCGCTGGTGCTATAGCTACAGACCGTTTTTCTCTCGCCTGTTAGGCTGCCAGCATTGGGTTGCTATAGTTTCAGACCTTTTTTAATCTTCCTAAAAGGCTGCCGCACTGGTTGCTATTGCTACAGACCTGGCTTCTACTTTCAGCCTAGTGGAAAACCAGTAAACACGACCCTGAATTCAAAATGAAACCAAGGAAAAAAGAAAATAAAATGAATTTAAACCAAAATTTTGTGGGACAACCCCTTTAAAAAGGAAATGGGTTTCCCCCAATAAACTTAGGGAAATGCCTTGATATTGGCTTCGCATTTCACAACCCCTCCATTTTTATTCCCAAAGGGAGTTCTGAGTACAGGCGAGGTGGTGGGGTTTTAGCTTTTTATCCAAACGTTTTTTTTCAGGAATATCCCCCTTTAAAAATCTTTTTCTCGGAAAAAGAAAAGCTGGTTTGGGATGCGCAGAACTCTTTTTTGGTTCTAGGGTTTCCCAGTAAAGGGGAGCGCTGTGTTTCTCCATTCTGTTCTATGGGGTTTTCCCCGTACAGGGGAGCGCTGTGTTTTTCCATTCTATCTATGGGAGTTCCCTTTCAAGGGGGGCGCTGTGTTTTCCATTCTCCTTTTATGGGAGGGTTTCCCCGTTCAGGGGGGTAGCGCCCGTGTTTTTCCCTTGTGTTCATGGGATTTTCCCCCTAAAAGGGGGCACTGTGTTTCCCCTTTGGGCTATGGGAGTTCCCCCGCACAGGGGAGCGCTGTTTTCCCATTTCCCCCTTTTGGGGTTCCAGTTCAGTGGGGGGCGCTGTGTTCTCCATTTTTTCTAGGGGGGTTCCCAAATACAGGGGTAGGGGGGCTGTGTTCTCCATTTTCCTCTATGGGAGTTCCCCGTACCCGGGGGGCGCTGGGTTTTTTCCTTCCCCCTCTAATTTGGGGGTTCCCAGTTCAGGGGGGGGCGCTGTGTTCTCCATTCTCTTTTTATGGGAAAAAATTCCCAGTAAAAGGGGAAACCTGGGGTTCTCCATTCTCTTCCCATGGGAGTTCCCATACGGGGGGCGGGTGTGTTCTTCCTTTTTTTCTATGGGGGTTTTCCCCGTTCGGGGGGGCCCCTGTGTTTTCCATTCTGTTTTATGGGGGTTCCCAGGGAAGGGGAGGCGCTGTGTTCTCCATTCCCGTTTATGGGAGTTCCCGTACAGGGGAGCGCTTTTTCTCCTTTCCCCCTTTTGGGAAATTCCATTACAGGGGAGCCTGTGTTCTCCTCCATTCTCCTCTAAGGGGGGTTCCCAGTAAGGGGATCGCTGTGTTTTTCCTTTTTGTTCTATGGGAGTTCCCCGGGACAGGGAAGCGCTGTGTTTTCCCCCAGTTGGTTTTTGGGGAGTTCCGGAAAGGGGGTCGCTGTTTTCTCCATTCTGTTCTATGGGTTTTTTCCCATTTCCCAGGGGACGCGGCGTTCTCCATTTATTCCTAGGGGAAGCCCCCGGGTTTAAAGGGGGAGGCGCTTGCGTTCTCCTTTCTGTTCTAGGGGATTTTCCCCGGGGTACAGTGGAGGCTGTGTTCCTCCATTTTTTTCTATGGGAGTTCCCCGGAAACGGGAGCGCTGTGTTCTCCCCATTCGTTTTTAGGGGATTTCCCCCGGTTTCGTGGAGCCCGTGTTCTCTCAATTCTTTTTTTATGGGAGTTCCCGTACAGTGGAGCGCTGTGTCTCTCCATTCTGTTTTTGGGGTTCCGGTACAGGGGGAGCGCTGTGTTCTTTTCCATTCGTTCTAGGGGATTCCGGAAAACAGTTTTGGTTTGTTTTCTCTCCATTCTGTTCTATGGGATTTCCCCGGGGTACAGGGGGGGCTGTTTCTCCCTTTTCGGGTTCTAGGGGATTTTCCCGGGGTACAGTGGGTCGCTGTGTTCCCCTCCATTCTGTTTTTTGGGGATTCCGGTACAGGGGGCGCTGTTTTTCTCTCCATTCGGTTCTAGGGGGAGTTCCCAGTAAGGGGAAGCGCTGTTTTTCTCCTTTTCTGTTTTTGGGGATTTTCCCAGTACAGGGGACCCAAAATTTTTTCGGCCTTTTACTCCTATAGAACACAATGGAGAGTAGTGAGCAAGCCTGACCAGCTTTACATTCTGAGTCTACACTTTCGGGGGCCCATTTCCCAGATTTATGCCGGACCCCGGGGGAGATTGGGGGCCCTTGCATCTATCACATTTTGATAGCATTTTTCTTGAAAAAAACCATCGAAGTCTTTTGGTGGAGCCCCTTCCCTTTAAGCCCAATTGTCCCTTCCTGGGAACCGAGAGCCTTGTTGCAATGGATTCTCCACGGGTGATCAAATCTCATTTACCCGTGCACCTCCGGCCGAGCAGCTTCTGGGAAAAGAAATGCAAGGTACTGGAATAATGACCCTCCTGATCTTCTTACTGGAGCCAGGTTTTCCAATGGGGGGAAAGGAGAAGGGAAAACCAGCGCCCCCCCTGAAATGGGAAAACCCCCTTTAAAACCCGAATGGAGAGAACACAGGGGCCCCACTTTTTACCGGGGAACTCCCATAAACAGAATGGAAAGAACACAGCGTTTCCACTGTCCGGGAACTCCCATAGAACAGAATGGAAAAAAAACAAAAGCGCCCCACTGTAAAGGGGGGGAAATCCCATAAACAAAATGGAGAACACAATGTTTCCCCTGCACGGGGAACTCCCTTTAGGGGAAGAATGGGAACACAGCGCTCCCCTGTAGGGGAAACTCCATAGAACAGAAATGGAAAACCCCAGCGCTCCCCTGTACGGGGAAAAATCCCATAGAGGAGAAGGGGAACACAGCGCTCACCTTTTCCCGGGGAAAATTTCCTAGAGGGGGAATGGGAAAACACAGACCCCCCCCGTACTGGGAACCCCCATAGAGCAAAAGGGGAAAAACACAGAGCCCCCCCTGTCTGGGAACTCCCATAGAGCAAGGGAGAACCAGGCGCCCCCCCTGTAGGGGAAACCCTCCCATAGAACAAAAATGGAAAAACACAGCGTCCCCTGTACTGGGAACCCCCAATTAAACAAAATGGAAAAACAAAAGCGCTCCCCTGAAACCCGGGAACCCCAAATTAGAACAAATGGAAAACTCAGCGTTTCCCCCTTTACTGAGAACTCCCATAAAACCAAAAATTTGAAGAACACTGTAGCCCCCGGGATCATTTTAAAACCCGCAGCCATTTTTCCCCCCATGTAGACCCCGGTCATATATAACCAGAGCCATCAATCCCACTGTAGACCCCGGTCATATATAACCGGAGCCATCTATCCCACTGTAGCCCCCGGCCCATATATAAACCAGAAGGCCATCAAATCCCACTGAGCCCCCGGTCATTAAAACCAAGCCTTCTTCCCACTGTAAACCCCGGTCATATAAACCAGAGCCATCTACCCCCCACTGTAGCCCCCCCGGCCCATATAAAACCAGAGCCTTTCTATCCCACTTTTAAAACCCCGGCCCATTTTTAAAACCCCAGAACCCAAACTATCCCATGTAGCCCCCGGGGTAAAATATAACCAAAACCCCATCCATCCCCCTGTAGCCCCCCGGTCATAAAAAACCCAGAGCCATCAATCCCACGGAAACCCCCGGGTCATAATAACCAAAAGCCATCTTCCCCCCACTGAAACCCCCCGGTTATTTTATAACCACGCCATTTTATCCCACTTTTGCCCCCCGGTATATAAAACCGGGAGCCATCTATCCCCTGTAGCCCCGGGGGGTCATAAAAAACCACACCATCTACCCCCAAGTAAAACCCTGGTCATATATAACCAGAGCCATCTATCCCACTGTAGACCCCGGTCATATATAACCAGAGCCATCTATCCCACTGTAGACCCCGGTCATATATAACCAGAGCCATCTATCCCACTGTAGACCCGGGTCATATATAACCAGATTCCAGCCTCTTCTGTAGATCTTGACCTATAGCTCTGATCTTCCCTCTTTATTATTTCAGTAATTTTTTGTGTTTTCCCTTTCCGAAATTTTCATTTACGGGGGCCCCGAAATCCCAAAGATTTATTAGTGTCCTATTATCACTTCTATCGCATGGCCATTGTGCACCCAGACCCGGGGACATTTGGAAATTTCCTTCCAAAATTTTATAGAGGGGAAAAAGGGAGGTATAATAAACCCATTTAAAACATTTCCCCTGAGACCCCTTCGCTTGCCCCCTTTCCCCAAACCATAAGGAAATGGCAATGACTGGCACCAACTGATCTAGACACTATGGGCGACATGTATGAGCGGGGCTGCACCAGAACTGAAAACTGCCGCGCCGGTTGGGTCACCCGTAAAACCCGGTTTTCACCCAATATCGGGCGCCCGGCACTTTTTAAAAAGCGCCGGGGATCGGGGGGGAGGGGGGGGCGGCTTTGGGGCGGGGCACTGCAAAACCGAACGAAGCTGCACATTTTTTTGCTTTACTATTGGGAAATTTCCCGGTGGGGGCAATTTTCTGCTGGAGCAGGTAGAACAAAATTTTGAAGTGGTTTACCCGAGCCCAAAAAGTGTGCTTTTTTAAACTATAAAGCTAAAAACCCATGGGCCCGCAGTGGGAAAAGGGGTTTATAGAGTCGGGGGCCCCAAAAAAACATCCATGCCTCCCTTATCTATTAAACCCTCAGCAGAAGTTCCCGGGTTCGCCACACAACGAAATAAAAATTTTCTCATTGAATTCTTAAAAATTGAAAATCCCCCCGGGCAAAGGGGATTTCCATAAAATCGTAAAGGGTTTCCCCCCCCCCCCCCCACCCCCCTACCCAGCAGGTTCTGTCCGATTCATAGTCAGAAAACAAGTCCCGTTCTTGTCTATGGGGTTTTGGATGCGGAAACTGAAAAAAAATGCCCATTTGGGAAAAAAGGACTGTTGTTGGGGTTTAAATGAAAAGGGGTTTTTTTCTGTTGGGGGAAAGGGAAATGGGTATGGTGTTGGGCTTCAAATACCTTAAATTCCCCCAAATTAAATTTAAACCCGGGCTAGGGTTACTAAAATTTAAAACTCAATCCAAATTTAAAACCGGTTTAATCAATTTTAAACAGAAACCCCCAAAAAAAAGTTTTGGGGCCCCGGGCCCTACTACTTAAAAGGGGTCGTCTCAAACAGGGGTCGCTGCTGCTTTTTTTGTTAAAATCTTGCAAAAAAAAAGTCACTTTGCAATAAATGTCCATTAAAACCCTGGGGCCTACCCTTTTTCCCAGATATCCCCTCTTGTAAGGGGTGCATACTCCCCCAGGTCGCTATAAACT
>JAODAL010058394.1:0-22114 GCA_025379985.1 Phyllomedusa bahiana
ATTTTAATCTGTTTTGCCGGCCCTCCAGAGTGTCATTGTGCCACGCCTGATCTCTACTGCTGCCGCCTTGACCCCACACGTGTATTGTGCCACTCTGGGGCCTAATACGTTTTGCCGCCTCCAAAATGTCATTGTGCCACTGCTTGATCTCATGGCTGCTGTCGTACCTCCACACTGTATCATTGTGCCACTCTGTGGCCTAATACTTTTTTTGCCACCCCCAAATGTCATTGGCCACTGCCTGATCTCATACTGCTCCCGCCGGACATCCACCGTGTATTGTGCCATTCTGTGGCTTCCTCCTGTTTTGCCACCTCCAGAATGTATTGTGCCACTCCCTGACCTCATACTGCTGCCCCCGTGACCCCCGCTCTCAGTCATTGTGCCACTTGTGGCTTCCTCTGTTTTCCCACCCCCAGAATGTCTTTTGCCACTGCCTGACCTCAGCGCTGTGGCGCCCGTCACCTCACACTCTGTCACAATTTGCCCCCTGACTCTCGCTTGTTTTTTTCAGCTTTGCTGGCATGATTTATCGGGCTACATTCCCGCTTGAGTTTTTTGGTCATTTTTGCCCTCTTAATTTCCCAAATTTTTATAGTGAAGCGATTCAAGAGCGGCGGCAGTCATCTGCGTGTCATACTAAAACAAAAACTTTGTATGAAGAACAACCCAAAACCCCCTCTGCTATTAAGCATAGCACAACGCTACGCCCCCTGCAGGCTCTGTGCAGTTGGAAATACTGTTTTTTAAACGCATTCCCAAAGAAATTTCCCGGAACGAAAAAAAATTTTTGACGAAAAGGGCGAAGGTGACCAAAATCAAAATTTTTTAAAAATTCCCCCTCTCTAACTATTATCCAAAATCCTACTAACTTAGAGACAAATACTATCTATAAATCCTTAGGGGGGAGCCGCCCATAAGGCGACCCCCGCAGATCAAATCCTAATTCCCCTATAAGGAAAGAAAACTCTCTCCACTTTTTTTCACTATCTACAAAGTATAATTCTATAATTCAAAATTAAATGTAGATTTCAACATTACCTAATCAATAGCTTATATAGTCATACCGATAGATACAATCAAAACTCTATTCATGATGTTCACATTTTTATTTTTACTTTCACTTATTGATTACTCAAAATAGAAAATATATTAGATGCATTGAACCATTTTTAACACCATTTGATGTATTAAAACCATTTTTATCCAAACGCATTTCATCTTAATACAGACTCATCAGAGTCCTTATCACAAATCTCCAGAAAAGAGAAAAAGAGTTTGAAAACTAAAACTTCAAAAACGTCACCCTGATTGTTAAAGGGTTTCTTTAGCTGCTAAATCACATGACCGTCTTATGTTTGTCACTGAATTTTGTTTGTTCCCTTTTTTAGCTTACTTCTGTAGTGAAAATATTCTGCCCGTGTCTCTGGGTTGCCCCAGGCAGAAAAAACTTTAATACGATTTCACACAAAAAAAGCTGCTAGTCAATTACCAGAGCGGGGGGGGATGGGGGCTAGTTAGGGAAACAGAACAAAAATGTTTGGAGTTAGGGGGTTTTTAAATATTTCCAGAAAAAAAAAATTTTGTTTATAAACCTATTTGCCCATTGGAAAAAAATATAAGATTTTAAAACCATTTATTTGCTGTGGGGGTTCTTTCATACGACCCCATTTCCCATAAGCATAGAAAAAATTCTGTTATAATCCATTTGCCCGTTTAAAATATAGGCATTTAAGACCACTTGATTTGCGTGAGGGTACTTTAAACGGGCCCCATTTTTACCGATATTGCATGAAAAAAATCTGTTTTTAATCTTATTTTCTTGTTGCAAAGTAAGGGATTTAAGACCCTTGATTTGCTGGAAGTTTTTTCATACACCCCAATCCAACCCCATTCACCGATATTGCATAGAAAAAATTTTGTTTATAATCCTATTTGCCCTGGGAAAAATATGGCATTTAAGAACACTTTTGATTTATGTCTTACGTCTTTGGAGTACAGTTCTTCAAAAAGACTGTGAACAAAATCTTTCCTTTTAATATTTATATTTTGAAAAATGGAGCGAACTAAGGGGGTAAAAGGGGCAAGGGGGGTTTTAGGATGTGGGTTAAGGGAGAAAAAAGGTGCTCCTTCAGTGCTGCGGGCAAACACAATTTTGTAGTTATCAGTCGCAGGGCCCCCAGCCTTTATCGCTTGGTCAAAATTTCCCCGTGTGTCTCATTACTGAAAATCGGCCAATCCCTCTTTAGTGGTTAACACACCTTTTATACAGCAGTTTTTTCCTCCCCTTCCTTCAGTCAAGGGGACAAATGTCATCAATTTATCCATCAGTCCAACCCGAAGGCAAATGCACTCATAAACAAATCCTAGAAATATATTCCAAGAGCCCCTTGATGACACAATGCGGTTGGGGTCAGAAGGCATTTAAAAGATCAAGACGCCAAAAAGGATGATTTTTTTGCTCTGAACCCCAAACACAACCCTCAAGGAGGAGAAAGAAGCTGGCGTTGCCAAAATTTTAAGGAATCAGCTGGGCCTCCGTGCCCATGGATCAGAAAGGAAAAGGGGTCGCAAAATGTCCACTGACATTAATCCACTAGCCATGGTCAGTGATGGTAGCGGGAACACTGCTTCTAGGTTTTCACCGTCGAAGAGGTCAAGGACCTGTGAAGCCTGGGCCTTTTTCGATCAAGTCTCAGATTCGCTGTCCGACATCATATGCCGGATTTGCTTTCAACGCGTCAGCAGTAGTGTTGAGCGATTATAATCGACAAAGTTGAAATCGGCACGGTTTTTTATGTTGATGGGAATTTTCCGATCACGCGATAATTTAGGTGAGAATCTAAGCATAATCTATTAATATCACACCATTTTCGGCGCTTCCTGTCATTTTGGTGGCCAGCAAATCAGCTTAGAGAATAGAGCAGGGTGAGCTGGGTGTGCGATGTCATGACTGTGATATGTACAGTATGGATGTGAGTGGCTGGAAAAATCACATGACCTCGTTTTACATAGAACAGCCCTTCCTGTTCAGCATCAGTGTGTGTCTGTGTCTCATAAGAGCAGGACGTCTGTCAGCTTTCTCCTCAATACAGCTCAGCGACACAGTTCTCTTTGTTCACAGAGACAACTATGCTTTTAGCTGTGAACATTAGAACATAGGTAGATTAGAGAATTTCAGTTTTTAGTTAGTTAGGCTGAGACTTTGAAAGAAGCATCTAGCGCTGTACAATTAGGTTTTTTTTCACTTTTGTGCAGCCCAGTTTTGTTCAAAGACCCACTTTGTACTTACAATAGGATACAGAACTTATCTAGTCACCGCAGGTGTATTTCATAGGTGCAAAAAACACCTTTTATTATCCGTACACAATTTAAAAAGGTTTGTTTTTCACTTTGGCGCAGGCCATTTTTGTTGAAAGACCCATCTTGTACTTATATTACCATATAGAAATTTGCTAGTAATTGCTGTTGAATTTCATAGGTGCAAAAAACACCTATTATTATCAGTACACAATTTAATTACGTGTTTTTCACTTTGGCGCAGCCCAGTTTTGTTCAGAGACCCACTTTGTACTTACAATAGGATATAGAACTTTTCTAGTCACCGCAGGTGTATTTCATAGGTGCAAAACCACCTTCTATTATCCGTATACATTTCAAATAGGTGTTTTTTTTACTTTGGTGCGCCCCAGTTTTGTTCATAAAGCCACCTTGTACTTAAATTTGAATACAGAAATTTTGGAGTTACTGTTGGTGTATATCATTGGTGCAAAAAACACCGTTTGTTATCTGTATAACTTTTAAATAGCTATATTGTACGTGGTGCAGCCCTTTTTTTTTTTTCAAATAGCCACGTTGTACGACAAATCTGATAGAAACATTTTCTAGCAACTGTTCTCGTTTGTCATTGCTGCAAAAAATTTCTCATCCGTGTAACTTTTGAATAGTTTTATTGCACTCGTTGAATCTCAGTTTGGCGCAGATAGCGCACTTGTATGATTGTTTGTTGAAAACTATCAATTCCTAGTCCTACTGGGCAGTTTTAAATCCCTGAGACTGAAGGAAGAACACTGTTGATTTTGTCTTACGTTTCTTCCACCAGACCGCATTTCACTGGTATTCGCTAGAAACATTTCAGTTTCTAATCCTAGTTGGCTGTAGGAAATTAGAGGGATTTAAGAATAGCTGTGATTTGCCATCTTTTAATAAGAGACTGTCAAAAACTCTTCCATACGTTCTTAAACTTTTATCTTTCTGAACATGGAGCGAAATGCAGGTGGTAAGCGACAAAAAGAGGGGTGTAGGACATGGAGGTAGAGGTACGAGAGAGAAGGTGCTCCATCCAGTGTTGGCGACAACATGCAAGCCAGCGTATCGTCGGTTGCAGGACCATCAGGCCTGTCATCGCTGGGTCAGGGCCCTGTGAATCTCAGTAACGAACAGCGTCGCCAATCTGTTCTTCAGTGGTTAATGCAACCTGCATCCAGCAGTCTTACCTCCTCGTCCTCCCAGTCACAGCCACAAATGTCGTCATGTGGGTCATGCGGGTTATGGGGTCATGCTGCGGTGCAGGACAGAGATAGTCAATGTCCTGTTCAACTAAAATGGTGGTTCAAA
The DNA here is from genome assembly GCA_025379985.1 of Phyllomedusa bahiana. NCBI lineage: Eukaryota > Metazoa > Chordata > Amphibia > Anura > Hylidae > Phyllomedusa > Phyllomedusa bahiana. The sequence goes on from JAODAL010058394.1 coordinate 4,618, forward strand.
GACTCCTTTTTCCGGCACTTTTTAATCTGTGGGTCATGTAGATTTAAGGGTCATGCTGCGGTGCAGGACAGAGATAGTCAATGTCCAGTTCAACTAAAATGGTGGTTCAAAGACTCCTTTTTCCGTCACTTTTTAATCTGTGGGTCAGAGAGGTTTAAGGGTCATGCTGTGTTACAGGACAGGGATAGTCAATGTCCAGTTCAAGTAAAATGATGGTTCAAATAATACTGCCTTCTGGCACTTTTTAAATTGTGGGTCATACAGGTTTAAGGGTCATGCTGTGGTACAAGACAGGGATAGTGAATGGTCTGTGACTTTTTTTTCTGTGACTTTTATAACCTAAGTGTGTTGCCTAAGATGTAGCACGTATCCAGTTTACTGTTGTGGATGTTAATTCCAGCTTCTCCAGTCCTGTTTGGGTGTAAGAATGTAAGAATGAAGGTGTTGTTCCTCTCCCATAGACTTTAATGGTCATCGGCGATAATCTATTATCGACTATCGAAAATAGTCTTGATAAGTGACGATATTGACTATCGACCCGATGACGATAGTCGACGTAATGCTCATCACTATTCAGCAGAGGAACAGGCACATACTTGTAAGGTATGAATTGCTCTGGAAGAATCACTTGGAGAAAAAAGGCCACACAGGTCCTGGGCTTCCAACCACCGTGACATCTTCTTCCTCCGCCACTTCCAAGCCCAAGCGGTCCTGGAGCGGCATCGGCAAGTACCATCCCCAGTCCTAGACACTGTTGGCCGATTCCCACCACCAGCAACACAGTCTACACCTTTCCCTTCCACCAGTCTGACCTGCATGCCGTACAGCAGCCAGTCCACCAGCCAGCCTTCTGTGTACCAGCTGTGGGTGCAGAAGAAATGCTTTCACCCCAGCCATCGCAAAGCCAAAATCCTGAATGTCGGCATTGCCAGGCTGTTGGCCTTGGAAATTTTGCCTTTCCAACTGGTGGACACAGATGGGTTCCGTCACGTCATGGCCCGGGCATGCCCCCAATATCAGATGCCGAGCAGGTATTTCTTTGCCAGAAAAGCTGTCCCTGCCATGGCCCGCCATGATGCAGAAAAGATCTCCAGCATGTTGGCTGCATTTGTGTCCACCAAAGTCCATCTCACTACAGACACATGGACTAATTAGCACGGACAAGGGTGTTACATCTCATTGACTGCTCACTGGGTGAGTTGGGTGGATGACAGTTCCTCTGGTGATGGGTCTCGGCCTCGGCGGACACTCTTCCACACAGCTGTCCAGATCCCTAACCTCGACGGTTAGTATCACGTGCCAAGAGAAACCAGGCCGTTATGAAATGAATCTGTCTTGGAGACTGTCAACACACAGGTCAAGAACTGTGGACGGATCTGCGCACTCAGACCGACCAGTGGCTGGGTGCTAAGAACCCGATGCCAGGCAATGTGGTGTCCGACAATGGGAGATATCTCCTTGCCGCCCTTAGGGTCGGTAGACACACATCCCTTGCCTAGCACACATCCTGAACCTGGTCATGCAAAAAATTTTAAAGCGCTACCCGGGTATTAACTGTTTGCTCAGGAAGGCTCGAGGTCTTAGCTCACACTTCCGGTGTTCGCACTCTGCTTCGGCATGACTGGCAGCGTTGCAGCATCATCTGGGCCTCCCTGTCAACCGTCTCATTGTTGACGTGGCAACACGCTGGAATTCCACCCTCCACATGCTCCAGCGATTGTGGCAGCAGCGTAATGCCATTATGCAGTATGAAGTGTCGCATGGCCTGACGAGCAGTGCTGCGTATCTCTGGGTGTTGAGCCACAGAGAGTGGAGGCAGGTGAAGGATCTCTGCAACATCCTTGACAATTTTGAAGACGCAACCAAAATGGTAAGTCAGGACGATAGCGTTGTCAGCATGACCATTGTGGTAGAGTGCATGTAGTAGAGGACATGACACTAGCCAGGCCTCTGGTGATGGTCAGGATGAGGAAGTGGATGAGTATGATGAGGCAGGGGTTGACACCACCATTACCAATTACCCTTCAGTGGTAAGAGGTTGGCACAGATTTCAGGAGGAGGAAAAGGAAGAAGAGGAAGAAGATCTGATTAGTGCCCCTCAACCCCAAGGCTTAAAAGATCATGACAGCATCTCACACATGAGTCCTTGGATGCTACATTACCTGCAACATGACCCATGCATTAGGGCAATCAAAATGAACAGTGATTACTGGGTGGTCACCCTCCTTGATCCCCATTACAAATCAAAAGTGAGCACTTTCTTTCCACCCACACAAATTGACAGTAGAATGCAGGAATTTGAGACAGTGTTCATTGACCAATTCGATACATTTGTTGCATATTATTCACATTCTAATGTCACAATGGAACAACATTAACAACGTGACAGCAGTAGAATGGCAAGTAGCCGCAGCAGCAGCCAGTGTGGCAGAGTGCACTGGTTAACATTTTTAACTCGGTTTTTACCAACTCACCAACGCCTGTAAGGAAGGGCAGCATTCAGACACACCGAGACCACCTTTAGAGCATGGTCCATGACTATCTGCAGCTCAACACCAATGTTTTTGGACTTGATCTGGACCCATTCAACTTCGAGGTGTCCAAAATGTATAATGGCCTGAACTTGCTTGACACACCATACAAATTTTATCCTGCCCCACAGTCAGCGTTATCTCAGAATTCACATTCAGCACAGCTGGCTGGGTGATAAGTGACAAACGTATACATCTTTCCCCAGAGAATGTTGATCGTTTTACATTTATCAAAATGAATCAAGAGTGGATCTCTGACAATTTTTTTGCCCTGATTGCTGATGTCACCAACTAGTAAATTAGTCTAATCTTCTTGACAATGTGAAATACCTATTCCATCAGTCATATATTAACAATCAAATTGGGCCCCAACCCCTTACTACTTCCTATTTTTTAACAGATTTGTGAGCCCCTTTTCGATTATGGCTCATGACAGGAGTACTGCCCGTACTGCCCTATTGGCACCATTGGTGGTAGCAGCCGCTACGGGACCCTGCATCCTGAGGTGATCCAAAAACCCCCTTTGACACATAAGAAGGCACCGGTATTGGAAATGGCACATGTAAACTGACACAGGTGCCAATAGGGCAGTACTCCTGTCAGGTGCTCTAATAAAAAGGGGCCCACTGATATGTTAAAAAATAGGAACTAGTAATGGGTGGGGGCCCCATTTGATTTAGCTGCATGGGGCCCTGAAATGGTTAATAGATGACTGACAGCAGCCCTGGCTACCACTGCACCCCCTATAACTACAGCCCTGCCAGCTGAACCTCCATGTTCCCTATTGGGATGTTCTTGCTGCCATCACGTATATGTAATGTTCTTGGGCCCTGGTACAAAAAGTGATAGGGGGATCCTGCCAGTTACCATGTGCCATTTCCAATACCGGTGTCTTCTTATGTGTCAAAGGAGCCCTGTAGCAGCTGCTAGCGCTGCACCTCCTATAGCTACGCTGTCCTCATCTTTTCAGTTAGCCATTAAAAGGAATGAATTATTTTAGCCTGTAAATTTTTTTCTGTGACTCTTAGAGCCAAATTTTTTTCACTAACTTGTTCCATTTACTGTTATGGATGCTGATTGCAGCTTCTCCTCACCTGTATGGGTATAAAAATTAACCAGAACATCTTCTCCCATTGACTTTAATGTGGTTCTAAGTTCGGTTTGAGTTCGACTCAAACTTCGAACAAAACTTCTCAAAATTCGAGGTTCTACTCGAACTCTAACTTTTTAGGGTTTGCTTATCTCTTATTGAGAGCTCAGGTTAATGAGTGGGGAGGAGGGAGACTGAATGACACACAGAAATAGCACTAAATAAATAGTGAGTGTATGATCTCGCCTAGTGCTAGAGTCACATCTACTACTGCTGGTTAATGTCTCCCATGCTCCTGCTTGAGAATAAGATTCTTAGTTTCCCTTTCTGCTCCTCCCCTCTCCATAAACTGCAGCTGTAACCTGCATTCTTGGTGAAGCTTCTGTAATTTATTGTAAACATTTATATGTAAGTGAATGCTAGGTTTCAGCTAAAGGTCAGAGAAAGTAAAGATAACAGTTTGATTACTTTTTTTTTATTTTAAGTTTGAGGATCATCTAAAATCTTTTCACAGATGCCCAAAGGGTTTATGGACCCCTGGTTGAGAAACCCTGCGTTACAATTTAAAACATTTTTTTTATCTTCTTCATGAATGCGGTCACTCTATTAAATTATTTATGAGTGGTATAGATTAACATCTTAGATTCATGATCTTTTTATTTTTTTCACTCTAACACTTTTATTTTTTTTTACCCCTTTCCTTATACATGCCCCCTGTTAGCAGTGAGATCAACCCTGCTATAGTAACATCTTATCACTATTAAAGCTATACTGAGTCTAGTTAGAGTGAGTTGCTCTCTGCTACTACCAGAATTCTCAAAGATCATGAGATCAGTCATGTGACCACTAAGACCTGCAATATATATATATTTAATATGGCACAATAATCATAATAATAATCATCATTATCAATCATGATCATAATAATCCTTATAGAACACTAACATATTCCACAGAAGGTACAGGAACAGATAAAATCAGATATCACATAGTAACAAACCTATTAGTGGGTAGAGCCCGTGACTAAAGTTAATGACTTTACCTTTTCTATAGTACAAAGATGAAACAGTAAATGAAATAAGGCAATAATGTATTTGAAAGAATAAAAAAAGCTTTTACATTTTTTTGTGGAAAAAAAAAACTTGTTTCTTTAATATGACACATTTTACTTTGTCATTGTATATCCATAATAATCATTTTTATTCTATTTGTCAGCTTTTATTCCACAGATCTGAATACAGTGCTCTTGAATTGAAGCAGTACGATTCTTTTGTGTTCCTTCTTTTTCAAGTTCTACTTTTCGGCAATTCTATTAAGGAAACAGAATTGTTATCAAGAAAATTTACTTTCTACAGAGATATGTCCTCTTCTATTTGGGAGTTAGTCTGTGTTTAGCCCTATTAAGAAAGGCTTCAGCATGCCATGTCTTGGGCCTATTGTATGCCTCATGCTGCCACCGTTAGGTTATCCAATTGGCCATGATGATCAATTGTATACACAGTGGGATTTAATAGAGGTTTTTCAGTTCTCCATGATATGACCATGAACTTGACTGTGATATTTGTTACTTTAACAGCTTTAACAAGGAGAGAGCCCATGGATGTAATACTGTTCCCTGGTGTTGTCATTCTCCTATTCTTCTTATTATTTTCTTCTCAACAAAAGGGTTACTATTTTTGTATTGCCAACTATTTTGACAGTTTGTTTGCAATCTTGGTGTTTTAATGTTTCTCAAAGAACTTTTATTCTAAATGTCTGAGAAAAGTATTAACTTTATGTATAGATGAAATATACCTTAGTAGGTAACAATAATAAACGTTTAAATAAAAATTAGCTAGAAATTCAATTATAAACTGATACAACAAAAAATAGTAACATAAGATTTTGCCATTTTCATCTTGTACCATAATGTGTGACCCAGAAGATTTGTACATCAGACCAACTTAAGCCTTGTGTATGTTGAAGAACTGCAAGGGATTGGCAATGAAAAATAGTGATGGCATGGAAATATAAAAGGTAGGTATATTGCAACAAGGTTTCAAAAATTCCAAATGCTCATACAAATGTCATAGTGTACTTTGAATGGGGCCTTGTTTGTGTAAAAATTCAGGTTTGGAATGTCTCAAACCCCATTTTTTTCTCTTACCCTATCCCTATACATAGCTGTAACACTAAAATGGGGTGAGAATCAGGGTCAGGGTTATGTAAGGGGTTTTAGCATTAACTTTACCAGTTGGGGGATGTTCTGTTTCTGGTCCAATATCCTATCTGATATCACTTCCTTCTTACTTTAACATAGGCCCAATATCATGATAACAGGAAATGGTATCATATATAACATCTAATCTCAAGTCTAGTTACCATAGCACCTGGCCAATGATGAAGTTAAATGGAGTGATATTGGTCAGGTTGTCAGACTGAAAGTTAGGCTGCAACAGGAGAATCATGTTACCCAATCGGCTAGTTAACACCTTAAATACCTTAAACAAGCCTAGTTCCAACATAGGCTTAGGGTAATGTCACAAACAGCCTCTCTGGCCGCGGTCTGACACATGATCCATTACATGACGTATACATGACATTCTGCACACCCTAGAAGTACGTAGGATCAGCTGTATACCATTTAACAGACACTCATTGTCCACGCAGCCAAGGAAGGAATGGGTAGTGAGTTAGGAGAGCCCAAGCGACAACCGGCATGGCTCAACAGTCACCCACAACTTTGTCTGGTTTAGTAGCATGTAATATAAAACTGAGAACACGGACATGTGGATTCATGGACTGAGACAAAAGAGCAGCCGAAGATTAGGTTTGAATATTTGATTGCCTAAGACAAGATACTACATACACAGTGGGTACCACACCTTCTCCTGCCCTCTTACGTCCCTGGGATAGTCTGATGTCTTTCTCCCTTGGGCCAGGTGGCTTAACCTTCATAACTAAAATTGGCTATAACTTCGCCCCGGAAGGTCACAGAAAGGAGGATCTAGTACCACCAGACCTGGCTGGGCCCCAGCTATGTTCTGATACCAAACACGGCCTGGTGGCCAGGTTGCTAGTAGCCATTCTAAGTATCTCCCCGTTCTTAGGTCAGAGAAAGAGCGTGTGTCTCTTTCTCAAATTCTCAAATATGGGACTGTTACATTGGCTTGATGTGTAGTACTTCCATAATTCTTTATGAAATACTGGCTCCGAGTGACTGGCGTAAGCCTTTTGATCAGCTTCATATCTCTTGATAACTGCAGTGGTTGAGGCCCTGCTTTCACAAAGTCTGTCAGAACATGTAAAATGAATAACGAAGTCCTTTGAGGAAGGGTCCTTGGTAAGGGCTATCTTGGTTGAGTGCATTTGGCGTCTCCTGACCTCTCATGATACAGAGATCGACTTGGATCAAATTTATGTGATTTATTTTTCTTCAGGGGTAACGAGTTACAGTTTATGTTTTTTGGAATCTGTCAGTAAAAAAGAAATCAATTCAACTTTGACCACTAACTTAAAGTGATTGGGTACTCTTATTGTATACCAATTCATGTAGTACAAGAAAGAAACTAGTCACAGATAACTATTAAAAATCACATTTATAATAGAATAAAAAACCCAGAGGAACTAGATGATGAGTTGTGCTCAGCAAAGCATTTTCACATAGCCAGCCTAGCTCGCAGAATCAGTACGCATCGTTCAGGCTGTGAGTTGTTCTATAGCAGTGACTAGCATTATCAAGATTGTTTATTCACCTAGTCTGAGCCAGTGTATAAGTGAATGTCACTCCAGACAAAATTTTATTGTTTTACAAGAGTGACAAGATCTCTATACACGATTCGAAAAATGTGTCCCTATCTAATCAAACGCAAAGCTCCGCATTTCCTGATTTACACACAGCAGGGATTGACTCTTCACCATTGGTTGAAGCAGCTCAGTGATACCAGTCTAATACTGTGTAACGAATAGTATGAGAAAGAAATGGTCGATAACCAAGAGAAACTTTTTTCATTAAATATGCAATACTTCAGCAAATGTAATTCCTTTTTCAAGTATATTTGTTTATTTATGAAAATATGTAAAACTCCCAATCATCATAGCACAAGTAGGAAGGGTCAAAGAACCACCACGTGTATCATATTAATAAAAAATTGTATTGCACTATAAATTACAAAATAAGCAGAATATCTATAAATGTTAACTATTAGATAAATTTATTATACAAATATAAATAGTTATGGAGAAGATCTAGATTAATCAGATCTGTGTAAAGAGATCAAGTCAGAATAACTCTATTCAGGTTTTGTGTTTCAATTGTACTTCCTAGTCATGGTTCCTATGATTAATATAACCCATATTTATGTTTAGAGGGTTTATGTCATCTTAACTTTGTTTATCCAATATATTTGATTGATTTTCGACTTTTCACATATATTGTGAGGGGTCAGCACAAAGGCAAGCACAGGCGCAAGGGTTTTAGTCCCCAAATTAAAGATATGTTTATTATATATCCACTGGTTCAATCACAAATCAGCTCTTTGGCTTCAGCAATAAACTCAAACGGTTTCAACAGAAGTCTCCGCTTGCTTCTCAGGTAAATAGCATGCAGCATAGATAGTTTCTCTCACCCAAAGGCAATGGCATTACTTTCAAAGTCCTCACACACAGCCTACACAGCTCTGGCAGTAGCTACACGTTCCTGTTTCAGGCCAGAATAGTCACACCCCCTGACCTCCTACTATCATGCTGACCTTATTTAATATGGCCGGTAGACCTGGGTGGAGTATTGGAGCGGCTCGTCCACTCTGATCTTGGCCGCTCTCCAGTAAAAAAAGAACCTCTGACCCGGAATACGCCTTACACAGAAACACTGATCAGCAGCAATAACTGTTTGATGGCTCATTATTCTAAAATGTTTTTTTTCTAGATATCTCCGACGGCCAGACCACTCTGGTGATAAACTAACCCATCCCGTCTCCGGACAGACCCTCTGACCTCATTACCTAAATCTATAATTAATATTATCTGTATATTATTAGTATATTATAATAATAAATGTGTCATCATTTATGCTTATTAAAGACACATTGGGCCTACATATTTGAAAAACTGTTGATGGGTCTAAATATTTTCTTTTTGTCCATTAGCAAACTCAATCAGAGCGTCCCTTTCATTTTCATATAGTGCTGCTGAAAAAGGAAGCGTGGAGCTCTGATTCGGGACAACAAATAAAGTTTGTAGACCTCAACAGTTTTCGTACATGTTCTGCGTGCACCTAGTGGTAGAATTGGTGAGAAGTAACTGCCTGCGGGCACTGTCGCCGGCCAGTGAAAGGCATTGGTCGCACCCTGCATGGGATACAGGAAACCCGGGTCGGGTATGTATGCACGCAGCCTAATACAGTGAATGAAGTGGTCGAAAAACCGCTGAGCAGCTAGGCAGGAACCAGAGATGCGCTCCATGCATCAATCAGGCTAAGTAACTGGGGACCGTCGCATGTACCGTGACAGGTAGCTGGTAACCTAGAGAAGCTTATTGTTAAACATAGCAGTAGATAATGAAAATTGGATTACCTCTATGTTAATCTTTATTTTATAACTTCTCTTATTTTATCAGATGTTCCAGTTAGATGGGATGAAAAAAAGTCAGGCTTCACCAGGAACAATATTTGAGTAAACAATATTTGAGTAAACCAGGGACCAATGCCCACAGAGGATGCAGTAAACCAGCATACAATATGAGGGTTTAGGTTATTAGTGTTTAATAGCTTTGGTCTCACATGAATCGATGGTAGAGAGTGAATGTTTTTATTTAATGTTACATAGCTAGTATAATTGAAAATAGAGAAGATCAGCATGTCATCCAAGGTTCTCACCAGGGTGGGGAAAGGTGTGGATGAAGGGAAGGGGATAAGGAATATTCTAGCTTTGTTTCTCCTACTGATAAGACTTTGTAAACCATAAGTAGTGATGAGCGATTACATTGACTATCGTCATAGGGTCGATAGCGAATGATCGGCAATTATCAAGGAGATACCGATAGTTCGATATTAGTATTGATCGCCGATGACCATTAAAGTCTATGTGGAGAGGAAAACACTCTTAATTTAGTATCACCAAACAGGGATGAGAAGCTGGGCCCCCCCCCCCCCCCCCCGGGGAGCACCCAACAGGGGCAATTAACTCCACAACAGTCAAATGGAACCGTGACTACATCTTAGGCAACACACTTAGGTTATAAAGCCACAGAAAAAAAGTCAAACACCTTTACTATCCCTGTCTTGCTACCCACAGCCTGACCCTTAATCCTGCAATGACCTCACATATTAAAAAGTGCCTCAGAGAAGGAACAGTATGATTTGAAACCCTCATTTTAGCTTGAACTGGAACAAGTTGACTATCCATGTCCTGGAACGCAGAATGACCTCTTATATACCTTATCTGACCCCACCCCCTAATCGGATTAAAAAGTGCCTGAAAAAGGGAGTCTTTGAACCACCATTTTAGTTTGAACTGGACATTGTCTATGCCTGTCCTGGACCGCAGTTATGACCAATTAATAATAACATGTCGACCCACGTTTAAAAAAGTGACGGAAAAAGGAGTCTTCAACCACCATTTTAGTTGAACTGACGATTGAGTATACCTGGTCTGTACCACAGTATGACCATTAAAGCCTTTCATGACCCAGATAAAATAAGTGCCGGGAAAAGGGAGTCTTTGAACCACTCATTTTGTTGAATGGACGATTGACTAGATTGTGATCTGTCCTGCTACAGTCAAGAATGACCATTAAACCTGTCTGAACCACAGAGATTAAAAATGGTCGACAAGAAAATATGGGAATCTGTGAACACCATTTTAGTTGGAAACTGGTCTTTAGACTATCCAATGTCCTGGGTCCACAGCATGAGCCCCAAACCATGCATGACCCACTAGATTTAATACAGGCGGCAATAGGAGTCTTTGGAACTTCTGTCCTAAATGTTTTAGTATGAACTGGTCCTATTGACTTTACTGTCTGTACCACTGCATGACCACCTAAACCTGTATTGACCCACAGATGTCACAAAAGTGACACTTTGCTATTGTTGTACTATGATCTGTATTTTGTATTTTTTTGGTAATTGACATTTGTTTACAGAATTTATTTTAGGGAAGTTTGATTATTAGTGTTTACATTATTATCATTTTGCGTTTTTTTCAAGTGTGATAACATACAATTCATGACCCCTAATCTGCAGTTTGTTAAAGGAATTTTTTAAACTCCGTGTACGATGTGTTAATTCGTCCGCACATCTATTCATAAGTTATAAAAATTTCCTATTCATAATGCCCGCAAAAACACTTCTAGTTGAGTAAGACATTTGCCCTCCTGGCTTCTGAGAGGTGATTCTCTGCCTAATCTAATTTCAATGGTTTCATTTTTGCGTTCTAATCCGCTTCTTCTGGATTAGGGACAGACTCCCCTGGAGTTCAATCGAAAAGGTGAAAATGAATCACACCATATCTGATGTTATCAGAGAATTAAAGAAGGTATTTTTGGGCACCCTAATCAATACAACTGTGGTGACTAAGACAAAGAATTGCTCGGAATCAAATTGAAGTGCTAACAGGTACGCTCATCAACTAAAGCATGATCTGACCAAAAGTGAAAAAAACACCTATCTGATATGTTTATCGGATAATAAAAGGTATTTTTGGGCACCTTTTTCAAATTACACTGTCGGTGACTACTAAATTGCTGGAGATTCATATTTAACTGCAAGTTGGCTCTATCAACAGAAAGCTGGCCTGCACCAATGAAAGATAATAACTCACATATCTGAAATTGTCTCCGGGGATTAATATAAAGGTATATTTGGCACCTTTCGATTAATACATGTGGTGACTACAAAATTTGTGGATTCAATATTTAACTGCAAGGTATCCTGAGTTAGGAACTAGTGGCTCTGCGACAAAGGAATATATACATGTATATGAAATGTTTCATACGGGATAATAAAAGTGGAGTTGTGCACGCCTATAACAGATATAGACCTGCAGTTACTAGAAAAAGATCTGTATCCTGTATAAGTCTTAGGGCCCTGCCCACATCAATGTAATATTTGCAACAGAAAACTGTTAATAATAAAGTCTATTGTCATTGCAATGTTTGAACACTAAGTTAGCTGGGTGCACAAACATCCAGTTTCTTTAATAAGAGCTTGATCTGTGTTCGGCCCGCCCCCCCAACCCCCCCACTGTGACTTTAATAGCGAGAATAGACTGCTCCTTTTGTAAAATTCTCAGCCTAACTAACTGTAAGAATATCGGCAAATCATCTGATCTGACCTAAGTTCTAAGATTCACAGCTAAAAGTTATAGCTGTCTCTTGTGAACTCAAATAGAATAGAATTTCGCACCGAAGCTGTTTGCACAGAGGCCAGAGTGCACATCCTGACTCCTTTGAGATACTGGACACATCTAAATTTCTGATCTGAACAGGATGGGCTGGTTCGATGTATATACAAGTGTTCATGTGCGTTTTTCCAGCCTAATCGCAACCCATACCAAATCCTCAGTCATGACTTGCACACACTGCTTCAGACCTGCCTCTTTTCTCTAAGCGTGATTTGCTGGCCGGCCAAAATGACAGGAAGCGCTCCTCAAGAAATGGCGCGATAATATAGATTTATTGCACAGGATTTTAATCCTAAAATTATCGCGTGTTCTAAAAAGTCAGTCATCATAAAAACCGTGCCGATTTTAACTTTGTCGATAATATCTCAGCTCAACTCAGGCTACCATAAGGTAAGAACCATGTCTGACACTAAAGTGAATTATTTCATTTTTGACACCCAAAAATTTCATTCAGAGACTGTTAGATGTTGTATATGGTCTAATTAAAGTTTTAACTATTTTTGTTATATAAGCAGTTATCTTAAACCTTTTCTTGATAATCTCATGTTGATGCTATGTACCAGAATGACTCAGAAGCAGACTATTCACAGTATTTTATAGTTATCATGGTGAAGGAAGGATTTTTCTCCTCAGTTGATGAAAGGAATGTCCCTTTATTCTTTGAGAGAGATATTTTTAGCACATGAAATCGCTTTTCGCGATCATATTTTTTGTTTGGGGCCATTTAGGTGACTTATGTATTAAATTATCATGTATTCCTGAGTTGTCTTTTCTTACGACTAAATAGTCTTATACACCTTAAGACGGATCGGCCTGAAAAGTACTTTCAACACAGCACCAGCACTTTTTGGGGGGGTTTTGCCTCCTTGCATTTCAACAGTTGTAACTTTTTTATTTTTTGAATGACGCAGTTGTAGGAGGCCTTGCTTTACTCAGGACAATTTGTACTTTTTGGGGGAATAGTTTAAGTTCAAGAATTTGTTTTTTTTTTCTTTTTTTTGTTGATTTTCTTTTCTTTTTGTATTTTTTTTTTTATTTTACACCATTCACAGTCTTCACATCTTTACTGGATTATTATGGCTTGTGGACCCTAGTATTGTTGTTTTTTTTTTTTTTTTTTTTATGTGGTGTTGTGTTTGCACAATTATTTTGTATTTAATATTTATTTTTATTTTATTATCTTTTATTTTATTTTTTTTTTTCTACAAGCTTATTTATGTTCTATTTTTTTCCTTTTTCTTTTAAACCACCCATGAAGGGATATTGGCGTGTTTTCCTTTTGTTTTATCCTTTTGTAATGTATGAGCAGTTAAATTCTTATATGCTAATAATTACTAATCTGTGTCAAGTTGACCAGGAGCGCTGTCGGGCAGCAACACAGTCTGCCATGATAGACTCTGGGATTCGTTATGACAGACGACTCCTTAGGCTACTCTAGATCCCAGGGCTGGACTGTGCGCCATTCCTCTCAGGCTGTGTCGGGTCACTGGGAGTTCACTGATCACACTGATCAGAGATGGGAAAGCCCTTTGATTTGCCGCAATACTGAACTGTGGGAATAAGAGTTAAGCGCCGGTTGAGCAGATAGGCTTACCCCCGCGCTCCCCGAGTGCTTGCAGATGCTGCGCTGGGGCATAGCAGGACAGATGTGAAGTATAAGCTCTATTCTTTTGTGCAGCTGCGGTGCTGGGAGCCCACAACCTCTGATGTCTGCTCAGCGACGACCAAAAGACCGTTGTATGAATGACAAAGACCTAGAAATGCCCAATGCAATAAGTTGTCGGCTTCCAAGAGAGGTTAATTCTTTCAACCTTCTACATATCCAAGTATGCTCTGGTACCCACTAATTAGTTCGGTTGCTCATGTTTGCACTAGCTCAATATTTACATCCTATTCTTATTCAGTGAAACTGGATCCCAAAATGAACTGCTTATTCTTCAGATTGTGGCATATCACAATGATTTATGATTAAGTGGCTAGTTTTATATCCATGTTGCTCCTCAGAATTACTTTTTAAATACTACAGCCAACATCCTGCTGGCCTTTGAGGCAAAGGCTGAATAGTCATTGCAATTGATTATATGAATAATTATTATTTCTAGACAGTTAAGAACCTAGATCCTTCTCAACTCAAACCAATTTCCACTTTTACGCACCCAAAAGGACAAGTAAATTGGGTGCCAGGGCTGGCGATTGTGGGGGTCAGGTAGGCAATAGGAGGCGACACGTTCTGGGGTGTAAAATCATTAATTTCTCAGGGACAGCGAAGGGGAGATACAGAAGCATAGAGTGGGCTTAATATTCCATTGGGGGAGCTATGTGCCTTACTTGCTCCTTAAATTAATCACGACAGAATTCCTCCTGTCCCAGTCCTGTTATAGTGATTTCTTCAGGATTATTAGTACTTACATGAATGTCGAGACTTTACGTTTATCCACATTCATTTGTCTGGAGCTGGATGCCCAACACTGTAGCACCTAAATGTATGAAGAACTGTTAGTCATTAAAACTCACTTGTGTTTCGCCCGTAGTCAACCCAGAGATCACCACATTTCATTTCAGATAGTGCTCTTAAGAAAAAATTGAGTGGGGCGTCAGAATGTGTTTTGCTTTTAATCCAATATGAGCAACTATAAGTGAGTTTTTACGACCTCTAGGAGATCAGTTGTTCTCTTACCTTTTTGGCCTTGGTGTGTCCTCATGTCGTGCTTGAACCTTCCATAGATTGCGACTACATTTAATAGTTGGTGTCTCTATCATGGAGCCGTAAGAGTCAGTGCTATTATTCCCGCACAAGATTACCATCAATAAATACAAATTGAGAAATAAGAGGATCCAGTACTTGAGACCTTGGAGATCTCAAATGTAGAGATAACCCAGGATTATTCAGAGAAGAAATTATTTACTACCACTCTTTGAGTGCAAATTGCAAGTTTGGGTATTTCTACCTCTCTCATTCACATGTTTCCCCCGAATATAGGAACGAGTGATCCCTGAAAATATGACCTTAGTGCATTTTTTTTACTGCAAATTCAGATGTCTTGGCTGCTTATGCTGAGTGTTTGTGATGGTATATCTAATACAGTGAATATTGATACGATTGTTGATTTTTGAATTCAAGACAGTTAAATGTGTGAAAGTCTTGTTCATGGAAAAATAAAGACACATCCTCCCTGTAAAATGAACGTCTTAGCTGAATATTTAGAGAAGCTCAAATATTAATATAGGACACTTGTGTCACTGGTGCATGCAGCGGTACCTCTGCCTTGGAACCAGTGGGCTGTCGTGCATGCACATTGTAGCTCTGCTGGGGCTCCTCCATGTGCAGGTGGTCCGGCAGCCCTGTGTTCTGCTATTCGTAATGTGCCTGTGCCTGTTCAGTCTTATTGCTTCCTGGGTCCTGTCTGTGCTACTGTGCAGCCTAGGGCAGTGCGCGCGCAGCTTCCTGCCTATTTATTAGTTTCCTGTTTCTGTGCACATTCCTAATGCATCGCCCTGTGACCTATGGCTTTTATGAGGAAGTTCGTGTCTTCACGCTCTGGTGTCAGTCATTGGCAGTTCTGTTTGCTGTGTCTGATAGGTTCCATCTTGAGCTCCGTGCCAGTATCTCTGGACTTGTAACCCTGGAGATGCTGTCAGTTCTAGTATCTGAGCTCCTACCTTCTGTCTGTCTCTCCTTGTTACGTCTGATGTCTGTGATGCAATCTGTCTGTGTCTGGGCCCTGGCACCTGTTCACTGGGGCTGTTCCTGTCGTTGTTACCCGTCCAGTTGTGTAATGCCGCCATATACTGTGGTGTTATGGTGTGACGATTTATCCCTCTGTATCTGCTGTGTTCCTGAGTATGTTTTACCTGCCCTGCTTATGTTCTCCTATGTTCCTGTGTTCCTGTCCTGCACCTCGGCTGTCACCGCAGGTAGCCACGTCAGGGGTAGCGACCTGGGGGTCCCGCAGCCAAGTCCCGCAGCTTTGCGGTGGGCTCTGGCGAAGACAAGGGGCCCCTTAGACTCCGCTCCCTGGCGTGGTCCTCCAGCTACCACCTCGCCTGCGGTGATCACAGAGGATCCACCCCCTGATGTCAGCGGTCGGCGCCTCGGCATATGTTTGTCCGCGTCGTCCGTTACAACAATGTCTTGTTTTTGGGCGAAACAGGTTAATTATGTGCCTGTGGCAACTGAGATAAAGCCAGAAATCACAACAAAGAGTAAAAAACAGACAAAGAAACACAATTTGGACAGAAATAATCATGCAATAATACTCCAGTAATGAACTCTCAAGCATCATAAGTACAAAAGGGAAAACTGAGAAGAAGAAACCTCATTGTTAGTGATCGTCTAACTCCTTTTCTTTATGGTGATTTTAGTTTCAAGTTCTTTAAGATCAGTGCTGTACAAAAAAACTTTACTAGACTTGTGCTTGATGTATGTTTCATAGCATACCGCTGTGAAGCGAGTCTTATAGTTTATTGTTACAGTAGAAGAAGTGAGGATTGCTAAACCAGCAGGCATTATTTTGTTATTTGTAAATATGTGAGCTGCCAAGTCACTATTTGACAGTTGCTTTCAATAGAATAAGCACATGCAGTTGTAAGCGAAACACTATATCAAGGGAATTAGGCAGTTAGTGGAGAAACACTGACACAGGACGCTGCAGGCTTTACTGGTAGGTTGCAAGATCTAACAACCAAAGTTCACCGCCTCTGGCTAGAACTTCCTTATTTGCTATGTAGGACAAACTTAAAAAGCTAGGGTCTCTAGAGAGAAGGTGTCATAGGAATGTATTAACCTTAAAGTACCCCCAGTGTAAGGAATAAATGTAACAGACACCTCCATGCAGCTTTTCAAATCCATACCCCTGTGTCCTACCGTCTCTCTTGTCTACCTGTTGATTAATTTTTTAAACTGCAACACCAGTTTGCATTTCTCTTCATTAGTCTGACAATTATCATGCATCACTATGGGTCATATATATTTCATTTAAATACCAGTGGAGTTTAAAACGTGATCAATCTCCACACACTGACATGGCGCTTCTCCCTAAGAAGATACCTCAACCCTTTTAAGCCACATTCAACACCTCTCATCTAGCCAGATAGTAAGTTCTACTCTGCACTGATAAAGAGCAAGCAGGGCTTGAATCCTTTTCACATTGCAAGACTCAGTGAGTCACATTTGACTTGAAGGTTGATGCATCTATTAGATGGTCCTGTAGAGTTCAGCTTTCTTCACATAAGCCTTTTCGGATATTGAAATACCATTTGAGTGTATAAGGTATTAAATATCCACACATCAAAATAGTGCTGCTTCCTAATGAGATACCTCACCCCTTTTGTTTATAATTGTTATCTAAAGAAAATTGTACGAGCAATAAATGCAACGATCCATGTAATTTCAAACAGTTCTGTTACTTTTACTTGTAACTAATTCTGTTATGAGACTATTAAAGGGGTTGTTTCATCATGCTGTTCCACAGAGCCTGGCGCTTTTAACTTTCATC